>VOQZ01000365.1:0-66122 GCA_008079305.1 Phytophthora palmivora | reverse complement strand
GATCGTGTTCCCTTTTCCATTCCACTGTTTTTACCACAATTCTCGATCGTTTCCACTTGCCGTGATATACTTCCCCAAATGATCCTCGACTAAACTTGTCACACTCGTCAAAGACTACCTCATTCACAGGAATAAACCATTTTACAGATTTTGGCGTTGCCACAGCAGTACTAGAAGCCTCAATACAGGAAACGTCACCCGTTCTGCTGTTCGTGCAGCTTGTCAAACATCTACTCAGTTCGAAACCTGAGGACTCCAAAGAATCTTGAAGCTGGTTTTCCTGTGTTATGTTTCCCAGAAGTTCTGGTCCCAAGATTTCAATTATTTTTTGCTTCTGCTGTTCTCTTCGGAAACTCCATTGGTATTCCCATCTGTATACGCTGCGCATATTAGACTGTCCCGCAGCTATTGTCACTGAGTCCACACTCTTCAATCGATTATAAAAATGAAGCAAAATACGACTAAATCGCTCTGTCGTTCGTATACCCTGGTGGTCTTTCAGCTGGAGCACGAGATTTATCAAACAGTCGTATACATCACAATCCAAAGGACCGTAGTCTCTGATTTCATAAATCTCACTAAGAATCAACTGATTGACAGCAATGCCACCCGGCGAAAGAGAAACATCGGCAAAAGAGCACATGTCGATAAATCCATGGAGGAAGTCATATTCGTTTGTGATAGCTTCAAGTTCGCGAACAACGTCTGACAATAAATGCGATCACGGGGATTGTAGCAGCACATGCGCTCAATCAGTTGCCACTGGTTTCTAGTCATGTGATAGGGTTTATCTGGTAGTTGCCCCGAATGGATAGCATGTCGAAGGGCTGGGCCACAAATTCCCCATATACACTCCGGACTGTTGAGAGCCTCTATGATGGTTATGCCGAAAGCATACACATCTGCTTCAAAAGATGGTGGAAAGCCTGCAAGTTCTTCCGGGGCTGTCCAAGGCAGTTTCGACGGTGTCTTCGTGTTTCACTACCAAAGTCTCGAAGTTTAGCAGCTTCGTTTGCGGCTATCGCGATGGTACTGCACGAAATAGCTCCATGAATCATATGTCTGTCGTGTAAATACTGAAGTCCCAAGGCTGCTTGGTATAGTTTGCTCCATATAACTGCACGACTGACTGTTCTTTGGCCAATTCTAGATATTCGCGTAATGATACTGGAGGTTGTTCGTAGACAAAAAATGGATCATACTCTTCGACACCAAAACATACTCCATATAGTTCAATAATGTGAGGATGATTCAGGCGTGCACGTCGGTTTAGCTCTTCGTAAAAATTCTTGGACGTCCCTCTTTCCCGAACCTTCGCCTCAATCGGTGCATCTAGCCAGAAACCCTGGGCATAATGCATATTATTGTGAGAATCCAAATCAATCTCAGTCGGATCGAAATATCGATTGTGCCATCAGCTAGCGGGTTTTAAACACCAGCTTGTCTCCCGTGAACCTTTCATTTCCAAGTATTTAGACGCATCAAAACATCCACATTCGACGGCAATGGTCGCTGCACATTTTCCGGTGGATGTGTTGATCACCACGTTTGCGCCATTACCAATTAACGTAGATAAAACTTTCATGTGTCCACCTGCTGCCGCGTAATGAAGTGGCGTCCATCCTCGCTGGTCACTACAGTTTATATCAGCATCATATTTTAGCAGCACAGCTACAACCTGTTTGTGACCGCCTTTAGCCGCATAATGAAGTGCTGTTTGTCCAGCAAGATTCATGTCGTTAACACTTGCTCATGCATTCAACAGCCGATGAACAACGCTGAGATGTCCGTAACGACACGCTTCATCAATCGGAGTAACTCCAAACGTATCTGTTGGACTCACATCCACATCTCCTTGCAGCAGCAGGTTTATCGAATGGATAGCTCCACCGACGGCAGCTTCATGAAGAGCAGTTCTTCCGTGAGGACTAACGTAGTTCAAATCCACTTCAAACTTTTCCGCCAGAAACACCATGAGCTCGATTAGACCTGCACTTGCTGCTGTAAAGAGAACGTGCCGGAGTGCAGTATGTGGTGGCTTCACCTCGGTAGAGCATTCCGTTAAAAAATATCTGACAATCTCAAAATGTTGTTCGAGTAGAGCACAATCCAGAGCTGTGCGTTCCCATCTATCCGTATCAAAAGGCTCTAAGCCACTGTCCACTAGCAACTTCACCAACCAGAGATTTTCGGGAAACGACACAACAGCCCAATGAAGCGCTGTTTGCCCGTCGAAATTTGTCAAGGTTTTGTAGGTGCTAACTTCGGCATTATGAAAATTCTTCTTTGTAGTTTTAGTTATGAGAAACTGAACGACTGAGAATTGTCCATTGCGTGCAGCCTCATGCAAGGGAGTTTGACCATTTCCATCTAAAATATCCACAAACGCACCACTGCTCACCAGCCATTCAACCACAGAGACACTCCACGAGATACTGCCTTGTGGAGAGGGGTCTGCCCGTTTTCATCTTGCTGGTTAATAGAAGCTCCTCGGTTAGTGAGCCACTGCACAATATCCAATCTTCCATTCCCCGCAGCTTCTTGAAACACTTTCCTTACTTGTTTTTTATCCCATCCAACATAAGCGTATGATCGTTTGACGACCCGTAGAGGAATGCTACGATCACCCATCCAAATAATAGGATATTTAACACACAGTCCACAAACTCCTCAATCCTCCTCATCACTCGTTGATAAGCGACAATTCGAGGAAACTCTCGACATACCACGACGACGCTTGTCAACCGCGGTATCTCTCCGTCATCCTGTTCAATGTCCATCAGGTTCTACAATGAAAGAGATATCGCAAGCTTGAATGAAAAATGAAAAATGAATGTGGAGAGCGTTACGATAAACATCATGGTTAGATTTCAGAACGGTCCATGAAATGTGTTCTTCTCCGCAATCGATCATCCTAACGCGTTCCCAGACACGTTGCACCGAATTGCGGCTTGAGTTTGTCCTCGATAACTTTGTTGAGAATGGCAACAGCCACTTTATCGACCACTTCGATGACGATTTTGTAGGTAGTACCCTTTTGTTGATCTCGTTTGCTGTAAAGTTCAACAGTGCACTAGTGAGTTGCGTAATGAGGACACTCTGACCTTCAAAGGCAAAATTCAATGCCGTGATCTTGTCGAACCCCACTGAGAGGTCTTGAATCGACGCATCCACGAACCGAGTCAACACTCGCGTGAGCAGCAGATCCAGTTGACTCGTCAATGCGTACGTTAAAATGTTGCTCACCGTCACATTCTTGCACTCGGTAGTCGATACACCGGCAGCACAACCGAGCATATCGAAAGTCCCATTGAGTCCCAGAGTGAGCAGGTCGAGTCCCAACGTAACATCAACACCGATCACTGCTGGAGGGCACGTGGAGGGGTGCAAGATGTCTGTCCAGCAGATCTGATACCATTGGTGGTTGAGTTGAGCGACTTCCACCTCGATGGTCGCTGACACTTGCAGGTTTCCAGAGAAGTCAGCGCCGATCTGAAGAGAGTCATGGGACGTCACGTTGATGTGGCGAGGTACCACCGTCGTGATCCCCGTGATGTTGAGTTCTTTGATATCGGCGGTAAAGTTGAAGTCCATTCCCAAGAGGGAGAAAGACTCCGCAGCGACGTTCGTGTCTTCGATGATCAGTGGGTCGTCGATGAAGCTGGAGAGAAGGTTGCTGCTCACTGCCAAATCCAGGACTGCGTTGAGGGAGCTGAAGTCGGTGGCTCGTTCAGTGAAGTTGATGGCGACGCAGTCCGACAAATCGGCAGCGTCGACTACCAGAAGACTGATTGCTGCGACGGCTGCGGACGGTAAGAACTTCATCTTTTGATGGAATTCGACGAGGAGGTTGAAATGCGCTTGAGCGAGATAAAGCAATTATGAGGACCTTTATCCATCCGCGGTGGTGTGTGTTGGGCGTACAGGTGATGAAGCTTGGTTAGCTGTTGAAGTTGTGTTGTTCCACTGTTGTCAAAGCTGGTCGGATCGTGCTTGAAGTGGTTGGGATAGTCGTATGAACTTGCATTCATAGCCTTACAAAATACACTGCACGTGTAGATGTACATGCCAGAGGATTTTTTTTATTTGATCCGAGTGTTAGGTCATTGCGCTCGCGATTCGCACAATGGCAAGAAATACGCAAAACAAGTGATTAAGAGCTGAATGTAAAGGAAACGTTGTGAGTTTCGAAAGGTGCACAAATTCCCACCCCCGTTTAACTTGAGGCATTTGTTCTACTGTGACCTCAACACCTGTCGATCTCCATGATACCAGAGTCTGGCCTAGACTGTTTTCAACGGGAAAGACATGGCAAGGTTCAAGCAGAAGCTGTGACGCTGGTGCGGTTCCGGGTGAGATCAGCCACTCGGAACTATATATGTGTTGACGACAAGTAGCCTCAACTTCAATAGTCAATGTGAAGATTAGTCCACCTTAAGGTCTTGTAGTAGCCAAGTTGAGTCTAGGGTCCGATGATTTTAATGGTTTAAAGCTATCTTCGCTACTAGTAAATAGATTCTCCATCACTGTAATGAATGCACTTCGACATCTATCCTGAAGTAGTACATGTAACAGCGTGTCGTTTGTACCGCATTGCCACTACTTTTGAAAATTACTTAATTGTGCTGGATCCACCGTTGCCAGCAAAATCAACCTTCCTTGTGTCTTCGTGCCCCTGTTCAGTCTGCAGAACGATATTGGTCTACTTCACGGAGAGCAACTCGGATTCAAATTATAGTTTCATCCTCAGTGGCGTCTTAAAGTACTACCACAGTCAACTTTGGATGCCCCAAATCTGCGTTTCACATACACTTCATCTGGAGATAGCTGCTGAATGCAAGACGAGGTGTTTCACCTGTGTTCAAATTTTACTACACCCGGATGTCATACGAATATTGCTGTTACACTGCCGCTGACACATCAGCTGAAAAAGTAAAGTTTGCTTTGAACAGAGGTGGACGCAATAATATAAAATCATATGCAAGCCTAATTTTATGTATTATTATAGATAATTGGGTGTCGATCTTGATCATACTACCGTGATAAATCTGGTTGTGCAGCATTCGTCAACGTACGCTAGGACACAAAATTTTCCGATACTAGCAACCAAGCTTTCAAGGCGATTGATTGACAAAAGATCGATTTTTCACATACCTGATAGCCCTCGACTGGAATTAGACAGTTGACATGGGTGCTCAATGTATGGCTTGACTGGCGATGACAGGCCATCCCAACGCAGTCGACATTACCAAATTTGCTTTCAAGCCGTTGTTCTACCTGTTCTACAAATACAAAATTTATTGGCGATGTCGGTGCAAGGTCTCGCCTCTGATGATAAGATCACCCCAGCTTCCGCTTTTACTGAAGCTCTTGCTCTAGCCACGGACGACAATCCCAGACCGCTCTCCTTGTTTTCCTGTTTTTTCGAAGTACTAACGACGACATCGAAATCGGATAACTATGACAAAGCACATATACAAATGGGAAAGGATCACTCACAATCGCAGCCTCAGTCAAAGCCTGACATGCCTGATACTGCTTTTGATAATAACAGCGGTCAAGCTACCGGTGCCTCAAACACGAGTACTAACAAAGCGGAATATGCCCGTAACAACTGGCTCGAACTCCGAGCTCGTGTAGAGAGTGTCGACCCTCGAGTTTTTGCCTATCAAAAGGATCCGAAATATCTACAGCAATGTGAAGAAGCAAAACAGCGCCGCGCGTTGGCCGCAGCGACAATCGTCAGCCCAAGCTGGCACTGATCAGTCGGCCGCAGTAAACCAAAATGAGGCTTTTTGACTTTCCCATCTTGTTTTTGATCTAATCGTAATTTGGGTAGAGCAAACAAACCGTGTTGATATCCCACAAGAAGACTAACGCGCAACATGTCAATACGTTGCACCCAAGGGCGGAACTTCATTAAGTTGAAGAGCATGGCGGATTTGCACAGAACTCTTTTCGGTGGTCGCAACTGTTGTTTACCACGAGTCCTTCCAGCCAGCATTCATGGTGCTTTACACATCGATTTTTACTTTACGAGCACGATCGCGCTCACAATATTCGCCTGTGGCTCAGAGCTATTTCGCGTGAGTCGGGACTGTTGATTGCACATTCTACACGCGTAGTTGGACGCCAGACGTGGTATGCACTGCCCAAGCACCATCGTTCGAACTGAGCTTCGAAACGAAACTCCACCGAAAAGCATTGAACTAATAATTAATGGGGCACCGTAAGCAAACTGTGTTTTATCAGATTGCTGTAAGCACGTGCTCGCTAGAAAACTCACCGCCCACATGGGCGATGCATCAATCTGAATCAAGTCGGCGCTACTATGACGATTCATGAAGCAGCTTTCGCTGCTCGAGATCAACATGTCTTCGGTTTATTCCGCCACTTCCAATTATTCTCATCAGACGCGGCATCGTTACCCTCGTTTACGATCACCAAAAGATGTCGACCCCCGAGTCACACTTCAACCACGAGATCGGACACCGGCTTGTGGTTCACCCTCCGACGGGTTTGCTTGTGCAAGTACCAGTCGATCCTCGTACTGACCCACCGAGTCCCCGAGATGAACTCCTGTGCAAATACAAAGGCAGTCGTTGCAACAATCCCCGAAGTCTGAAACGAAATGGAGAGCTCCATAGTTTGTGCGAATTTCACCGTGAACGGGCCAATGCTAACCAAGGCCGATTCGATGCCAGATTGAGACAACGACGAGATCAAGTTGACCTACTACTTTCAGAGGCCTCGGATCTTCCGGAACCGATCCGGACATCGGAGGATTCCCCGACTCCACCTTTGAACGAATGGGAGGCGGAACTGCTGCTCAAGACCATTGAAGACAGCGGATAACTAACTGTGTGTGCAGCTAGAATCGATACCTACATATAGTAGAAGTACATGTACCAATTTCATTGATTCATCCGTCGTATTTTCTTGTTGATCAAATCTTAGTATGCTATATCATGCTTGCACACCACTAATTACCTCCAGAGTCTGGAGTCCAGACTTTCGCATGAGTCAGGGCTGGCATAAAAGACCAGAGAGAGCGGCGAACCCAGTGTGAAAATTCAAAGCCTGGCTATGGCGGTGTCAACTCAAGTGTCGGGGGTACCTTGCCTTGGTCTGATAACGCTCCCAGCTTTGAGACTGGCTGCGTCGACGCAGATTTGCATGTGCCTCCTGCTGGATATGAAAGCAGATGCAGCCCGCCTTCTTGGCTCTCCGTTGATCGTAATGCTGTCGACCATGACGTTCACCACGTTCTACGGACCTTTGGCCACGTGCGCGAGAGGTGGTACACGACGGCACTGGTAATGGTGGGCGAGCTGCTGTCGCATGAAGCTCGAAGCTTTTACCGGGCAAAGCTTGTGATAGCTAAGCAATATTCCAAACCGCTGTATAGATTGAATGCTACGCCAACACGAAGCGATCTTTTACCTCCTTGCTCGTCATCAAGACTTAGTTTCAACTGTAATGGCGACTGCAAAGAATACATATCTCATCGCCGTGTTCCGCTGACTTCGGATTGCCGCCCAGTGCTGACGGTCACTGTAAGACCTTCGTCAGCACGGTCTCCGGGCTTCTCTCGCCCGTCTCCCGCCTCGAATCCCACCCGGTCTGCCACAACTCGCAATCAAGAGACCATCGACCAGCACTCGCGATTTTCCAGTCCAGAGCGAACACAGCACTTTTGACCGGCAAAAGAGAAGGATGGACCCAAACCAGCTTCGAGTGGTTCTTGACGAGGACGGGCACAAACTGGTGCAGCTCCCCACAGGTGGACGCGTCGCCGTGCCGTATGATCCGCTGTACGAAGCGGAACGGGCTGCCGCAGCAGCCGCACGGGCCATTGACCCACCTGATGAGCTCCGATGCAAATATAAAAGCACGCGTTGCATGAATCTGCGCGCCAAGAAGCGCAACGGCGAGCTACACAACTTTTGTCAACTTCACCGTGAGCGTGCGAACCAGAATCAACGCAACTCGGAGCAGCGCAAACGGAATCACAAGCAGGGGACAACACCACGGACACGCAGTCGACGGGGTTCGCAGACCGACAACCAAAAGGACTGTGACCCCAACCAGCACGACCCGGACGAGGAGAAACTGCCCGTTAGCCCAGGATCACCACACATCCACATCCCTGAGCCGCTTCAAGCCACTGATAGCCATCCGGAGCCCACGTACGACGAACTAAAGGAGACCGCCATGCTACTGAGTTTCTCCGATCGAGACCGAGAGTGAGCGGCCATTATCAAATACTCAGCCACTTGCCTCCACTTCACTTATCACGGAGTACCAAACGTCTCAACATCCAAATGAAGCAGTAACTAACTCGAGCCAGGTTGAGCTCGTCCACTTCGTTGAGTCACCTGATCGTCTTCAACATGCTAGACGAAGCTATGTTGCTGTAGCCATCGACTCCGTTGCTGTAGCCATGAAGGTTACGTTGCAGCACTGTCTTAATGTATACATCATAAATTTACACACGGTTCGTAAAAGTATACATAATATTTGATGTTCCACACACTAATTCCGCATTATTGCAGGAGTATGAGCGCGACGTCGCCTCGCCAACGCACTTCCTTCTCACTGGACGAGAAGCGCCGCGTCCTGGAACATCTGCGTGGGAGTGGCCATGTGCGTGAGACCATTGAGCGCTTCTATCCGCAGCTGGCACCCGAGAGCTACGATGCGCGGCGGCGTCTGGTGCTCAAATGGAGACGTAATGCCCACGAGATCCTCGCAGGTGCTGCGACGCGTCAAGGGGCTGCTAGGAAGCGCATGCGCAAGGCTAAGAGTCAGAAATCACGGCCACCAATGCCTCGAGGACTTGCAGAGGAGCAGAACGCGCCCTTTCTGGACGAAAGCGAGCAGGAACTGGGCGAGTTCGAGCCAATTGAGTTAAGGTGGAGCAGGACGACGAGGACAGAGATGCAATACCATCAACACGGGGAGACAGAGATGCAGGACAGGATACAGGAACAACATATGCAGATTCAGGACCAGGAGGGAGGTATTCAGGGCCTAATTGCCAGCTCCGTTGAGGCTCAGCTTGAGCAATCCACGAAGAAACAGGGGCCTTTATCTGAACAGACTGACATAGAGACAGAAACAAGCTCAGGAAGGGGGCATCACGAGATGGAGGAAGGATGTGATGATTCAGATGTGAACAGTGACGAAAGGAGGGAGATTGAAGCTATCGCGAAGCAGCAAATGGCGAAGAGATATTCGTTCTCACTGGACGAGAAACGACGGGTGCTCGAGCACTTGGCTGCTTGTAAGAATGTGCGGGAGACGATCGAGAAGTTCTATCCTGACTTACCACCGGAGGACTTTAAAACGAGACGCAGAGCGATCTGGAAGTGGCGGAAATACAGAGAGCAGATCGTGGCCGGCTGCGCAGACGACAAGGCCAGTGCGAGGAAGAAAATGCGGCCGCGCGGGATCGTCTGCCAACGAGGGCCGAGACATGTCGAGCCCCAGGACGTCGTGGGGCGGCTACTGACGTCCGTGCAGAAGTCTGAGCAGAGAGGACTCAAGCGGAATAGTAATAGAGTGCTGAGACCAGCTCCACCAACGGGACCAATGCTCGCTGAGCGCCAGGTTGATGCACTCGTGTTTTCTGCGTTAGGATTGCCGCCCACAACACAGTTCTCTCTCATTCAGCCTGCTCCAACTAGCATTACGGGCACTGTGATGACAGCTGCTAGTACGTCGACGATGCGGCCATTGGAGCGTGGAGAAGCAACATTCGCAATCCGACGACGGTGAATGCACTTCGAGATCAACATCACTATTGATGTTGTTACCGAACTACACGGTGGAATAATCTATTGAATCAGGTGCGCTGGTTTTATGAACTGACGGTGCTCTTAGGCGGTGTTGGAGGTTTTACTACTTGCTCAGTCGTTTCAAGCACCGTCGCGAGCCACGGGGCTTGATCTGGGTTTAGCACTACGATCGTTTTCTTGTGCTTAGGCGAATCGACCTGTTCAGGAGGTGAGGGTGCTGGGAGAATGCTTCCTCTATGGATGGCACTTTGGTCAGTTGAAGTCTCTGTGCTTGCATCTGCCTGTGATATAGTGTTTCTATGAGGCTGCATCAGACGTCCAAAACGACGGCATCGAAATGTGTATCCCAGGGCTACGAAGAGAAGCAGTGCAAGCCCTTCGTCTGCCACAAGCGAGGTCCATTCAGACGAGTGATGCGTCGCGTTGTTCACGAGCCCCACAACACCGAAAATACACGACAACAGAATATACGCTGCCAGCAACCCTCGGAAACGGCGGAAGAGCATGAACTTGGTGTAAACCGGCGTGAGCCGAGGATTTACATCAAGCTGACGCACCATAGCGAGCTGATATTTGAGCATGTTGAGGTTGAACGCGGAGTTATACCATACCATAAACACCACGGACGCCCATGATAAACCCCACACAATCACAACCGCGAGCTGCTTGTCACCTGTATGTTTGAGCACGACAAATGATCCTGCCCAACTCACAGTGACAAAGCGAATCCATTGCACTTCGCGAGGTAGCAATGCAGGTCGCGTGATTTTCCATCCTTTGGCGATGACAATTACCACCTCCGCGAATACTGCCAGTGCTACAAGCTGTGCGAAGATGGCAACTTTTTGCACTAGAATTCGAGCTGTACCCACTATTTTGTCTTCGGCATAATGATCCCCAAACGTCAGTATCGAGTAGATCACATGAGTGATTGGTATGAGTTTCATCTTGGTCTGGAGCTCAACCACAGCGTCTCGTGGTGCTGCTCGAATGTGGACTGCCCATACGAAGGTTGTGACACCCCAGAAGACTGAACTCATCCCATAAAATATTGACTGGGTGCTCGTGGTTTTACCAAGGCAATCACCTTTTGAGTTGCAGACATTCATCAGCACCGTACCGTGAATTGTCGGTGGCAGTGGTGGCGAAGTTATACACCCGTCAGTGTTAGCTATTCCAGATATCTGGCTTGTGTACGACAACGGATAGTTGTTCGGACAGTAAAAACAAGGAGGATCATCTTCTGAACCGTGTTGGTTAGGGTCAAGTGGATTGGACCTTGGAGGATATCGCAGGCATGACCGAAGAATGCCGTCCTGTCCGCCTAAAGTTTCACACGAGTCAATGAAAAACATCACGGTATTCGAATTGGTTCTGCCAGATTCCGAGCCCGCGTGCGCACTATGCGATGTGCCCCCAAAAATTGAATACGAGGATGTAGGAATTTCAGCCACGGTGCCTGAGATGACTTTGGAGGATTGATATATAAATTGGTCCGGTGATTCGTCTTCTAGTGGAAATGACTGACAGTAGTAATCCAACGTGCGATTCACCATAGCACAGTATGACGGTACTTGAATACTGTCCATATTGTTGTTGGACTCTGGTAAGTTCAAGAAGGCTTCAGCGGCATCTTGACCACAGACGAGCAAATAAAGCATGTCACGCCTTTCATCAGCTTTGGGAATAGCAATGTTCAACGTGATGGTCAGAGCGACATCAAAGGTTCCATCACCATCTCCGAAGTCATATTGGCCTAAGTACTGCAGTCGCGACGCGTAGCTCTCGACAGTCACCTGGTAATAGTAGTCTGGATCGCTGGAGGTCGTTGATGGTACAGAAGTGTATGGCATCATCAAACCCCCGTGTGCGACTGACATGGAGACGAACAACCATAACAAAATTACGTTCGTGCTGAGCACATGTGTCTGGAGATGTTGTTGCAAAGGGTGAGTGCAGTAATTTGGAGGTTGCATCGGCTGCCCAAGACAGATATTGCGATGGTGACCAAGAAGTAAGTGATGGAGGAACGGGGAGTGTGCGAAGAACGCAAATATAAATAGGAAAGCATACTTTTGTGATCCAACGAGCTATAATCGACATCCAGACCTATTAGCTGAACGGAGTCACGTATCCAATGACACGTCTTGATGTTAATCTAGTTCATCATCCAACGAACTGCGAAGCGATCGATGCTCAGGTGGAACGAAGTTTTCGCGAACCAAGGTTCCCTCACTTTACCGCTTCGTTTGAGATTACCGGAAAGTCGTAAGCACTTTGAAACGCGAACATCTTCGTGCTCTGCTGTTGCCATTGGCAGAAACACTGGTAATCTAGCTGCCGTTTTAACGCTCTAAGCAAAACTCTAATCGACTTCATCATGCTTTATGCGATGACAACTTCACGGGCATGTAAGGCATCAGTGATCAACATCTTCAGCAGCAAATTGGCTGTAATACAAATTACTAATTAACTATAATTTGTTCCATATATGCATATAAAAGTAGGTCAAATACATGTACTATTGGTTGGCCAGACCTACGTCGCAGTAGTGTGGCCCACACCACCCACGAATGAGTATCTAAAACGAATATTCACCAAAGTATATCTACTTCTAGAGGCGGTACCCTTTCTAGGGTACCCCTCATGTAACCCCGATACATCCTCCCCCCACTTAGGTTAGGAACACCCCCAACCAATGAGGAGTTAGGAAGAGAGCGCCGCTCTCTTTCCTGTCCTTGTCGATACCCATCGACGAGCCACCGTTGTGGCTTTGAGGCTTCCATTAGCCTTTTTGAACGAGCAACAAGCACCCGAGGTTTCCACGTCAACATCTTCGAAGATGCCTAAGAAGGCAAGCACCCGCGGCGCTTCCGCGCCCTCTAAGTCTAAGACCTCGCGGTCTTAGACTGCTAAGGCCAAGTCGAAAGACAAGGCCGTGCCACCGCAAGGCGGCTTCCAAGGCAACCAGCAAGCCTACCGCTGCTGCTGCCGCACAAGGAGGGAGTCCGCGACGCAGTCGGTCGCGCTCCTTGTCGCCCGACGACAGGCCGAACCCTCGGTTCGCCTATCGGAACCACAGTCCCGGATCTGAGTCCCCGGAATTTCACATTCCTATTATCACGGGATCAGAGTCCGATGGGGACTCTCCTGGATCCACCGAGGATCCTACTTCTGCACAGGATGTTCCTTCACAGGACGCTCCTATTACTGATTCTGAATCATCGGAGGCTAAGGCGGCTTCGACGAACTCGCCTGCCAAGAGCCTTACCTTAGACGAAGGTAAGACTCGAGCCGAAGTTGCGAAAGCAGCTTCTTCAAAACGGGCTGATGAGGGTGCTGCTGCTGCTAAAAAAACGCGCAGCCCCTGGCTCTCCTACTTCAGAGCCTTCAAGCGCAAAGGATTCAAATCCCTGTTCGACTCCTCAGACGAAGACGAAGAGGAGGGGGCTGTCTCTGAGCCCCGAGAGATCTCTAATGATCTCGATGAACAGCAGGAGCGCTATCAAGCTGCTCAACTGCAAGGCACTCCTGTGCCTCCCACGCCGGTGTATCCTCGTGGATACTACCCACCGGATGCCGGGTCTGGGTCTCCAATGTTCTTGGAGCACCTCAAGGCCCCTCGTGGTCTAAACCATGGGCACACTTCGCGTGGCGCCTATGAGCGTGCCTTGATTCAAGATGAACCACTCTTTGTCAACGACATCGAGGCCGCTAGGTGTGTGCTACTTGCACCACACCGAATTCCTCTTAAGGAATTCACAAGTCTTCGGAAGAAACCGGAAGACCGTGGTGGGCTCTTCCCCATCTGGGGGTACCCTTGGGTACAGCCCGAGAACACCACAACCCAGACCCAGGCAGAAGACCGGTTCTGGAGATGGGTTTCTCTAAAGAACTTCACAGTTCAGGAGTTGAAAGAACTCCGAGAAGATCGCTTGCTGTCCTACGTCTTAGACCAGCGCGATCTTCGCATTGAGTTCGCCCACTTAATCGCGAAGCGGCAACTCCACTCCGTCATGGGGGGCTTAGACAGCAGTCTAAGTCCAGCGCTCAAGACGAGCGCGGGTACGGTTCCGTCAATCCAGGGACCGTACACCGTAAGGCGGCTAAGAAGCCGCGGACTACTTACGCCCCGGCTGTTGATCCCAAATCTCAACAGCCTTCGGGCAGTCAACCCGGAGCCGGTCTTCCGGCTCCCACGAGTTGTGGTGTTGCAGAACGTACAAATCCGTCAGATGTGGGTAAATATCACGCAACCACAACAATCGCCGAGTTAGGTCGGCGTTTGTTGGCCTGCGCTGGGTTGTCCCCTAGCGGTTCGGCCCTTCCGGGACAGCTGGTGTCTCGCTTCCGCCGAGTACCAACCAACCAAGCCAGCCAATAATATGGTATCCCGTGCCATCCACCAAAGGATGGACGACGGCGCGTTAGCGCTTTTACGGGTCGCCGAGGCAAAGGCTACTCGGCTGAAAGAGTAACGGTACCCGGGCTGTACGGTATACCGACCCGCCGAGCTCGGCGGGTTTGTTCTTCGCGCTTGGCGAGACACGCCCTTCCCCGGGCCAACCTAATCTCTTGGCGCTACCAGTCAGAACTCTACAAGCTATGCCTCTCGAGTTCTGACGGCAGACATAATCCGGCCCGTGCAGGGACTTACCGGAAGAGTGTACACGTGTTCTGGACCTAGAAAATTCTGCTCTGTTTAATACTAGGGGCTTAAGCTCCTTTTCTGATTCCTAATTGGTTCCTATACAAATATCTAGTGAAATAGAGTCGTTATAGATCTCGCCGACCTTTCAGCCCAGTCGAAGCGACTGTTCCCGGCTCTCCCGATGGTCGTTAGTCCCTGCGCCTGGTCGCATCTTCTTCCGGTAGCTCTGAAGGTACCGTAGCCGAGTCCTTGGACTCGGCTTTCCCCTTTAAGAGGTCTTCAGCCGAGTCCGTACCGTAGACCACCGCTCCTAAGCTGCTTTTAAAGCCGAGCTCTGGTGCGTCGCAATCTTGTACCGTAGGCCACGGCTCCTTAGACTCAGCCAAGGGCCAAACTTGATGTTCGCTACATCACAACTGCCCCGGTTATGATACGAGCCGAGCTGGTGAGTGTCAAAACCCATCTTTTTCACTCTCTCAACTATCGACTTACCACCGTTGGCTCCGTTCTTCGCCTTCTCCAAGTCATGGCGGCTCCACCAGCTCCACAGCCTTCACAGGCACGGCTCTGCTGTTGCCTTAGCACTCTCGTTCATCCACTAATATGTGACGATGTGCCTCTGAATTTTCTAGGCACACCCGCAGCTGCCCAGCCGGGACAACCCGCACACTGATTCGGACTAAGATGATGGTTTTCGAGATGGGTATTGAGTGGGACTCCTGGGCGAATTGATGGTTTGGACTTTGGGGATGCAGATGTTCGGTTACGGAGAGGCTCACAGGTTGGAAGCGTACGCTCTGAATGGGTACCACATTCAGGATGCAATTACGACGCTCAGTCCGACCGTCGACTCCTTGACGGCAGGTATCCAAGTGAAGGAAGCAAGTGCCCTCGGAGAACGTATCCCGAGGAGCAGCCTACCTTGACGGAGCCGAACATCACCCAAAACACCCTGAAACTCCAAGGTTTCCACAATTACGACCCTACCTACACATGTAAACCCCAAGACTGTCTCCCTTATCCTGAAAGTTCGATCGCCTACCGGATACGAAGACTCCATCCGAAGTTATGCCGTACAACCGGAATGTACATCCCGAATGACAATACATCCTGAATGACCAAGCGACTGTCGAAGAACAAGATCGAAGATCAAGTTGCCAATGATAAGTTCAGTCTGGAAGTCAGTCTACTGACATTCAAGCAGAGTCAAGACAGTACGACCCAAGAGTATCGCAATCAGATGATTACACCGTGCAAGAACAAGACCAGTGCTGCCGATCTCAGAAGAGCCGAGACATCGCTGATGAGTGTATGCAGATCCAAGTTCGACGTGACATTTCAAGTATAATGAGACCAAGTCTACCCAAGTGTGACCTCACGAAGTAAAGGAAGACCGCCAAAGAAGTACCAAGACTACCAAAACAGTAGAAGAATTTAGAATGCCGAAAGAGATAGAAGATAATTTTAAACAGAGTTTGATTTGTATCGTGAAGCACAAGTGTCTTCGAGTTCGATCAGCGTTGTGAAGTACAAGCGTCCCTCGGAACACAGGCGACCAAGGGAGGTCGTCGTGTTACCATATACATCTCGTCAAGGAAGGACTACCTGGAGGACCGCTCATATTAGGAGGGCCCCAGAGTGAGGACGACCAAGGCTGCGCTAACCGCGTAATAACTCTCAACACGTTCAAGTCGAATTAACTTGGGGACCAGTGGGCTTGAACACTCGGAGTGATCCAGTTATTTTATTTGCTAAGTTGCTAGTGGACACTCCGAGTGCCCCTTGCATTTCATATTCATTTCCCTGCGATCTTAGGAGGTTTGGTAGTGATCACCCCTAGGATTTGACTGTTGATTACTGTGTGTTTAGGAAAGACATTCTATTGTTTCCCTCGAGCATTTCGAGGGTGGTGCGCGTAGGGCATCCCGAAATTTACCTGTATTCGGGCGTGCTAACTAACTGACAGGCTGCATATTGTATATTCAAACTCTGTATTATTTTAGGTTATCTTTTGGGAAGAAGGTCCTTACTTACCACATTCAGGACCCCCAGGATACGTACAACCTGGAAGTTCTTACATTTTCTGTGTGTCTATCTTAGGAACACAAATACCCGGTGAAACCCGGTCCGCCGAATTAACCGACACCTATAGGGATTGCACAAGGTCACACGCCAACCTGGATCGAGTCTAGTACTTGATCCAGGACCTGTACTACCCGAGAAGTCGGTTCTTCTCTAAGGACCAACCCCCACTCTTCGGGCGCGCTATACTTTGGGCGGTAAAGTGTTCACCCACTTCGCCACAACTGGTGCGCGTGCCCGGATTTGGTTGCCGTGGATTTCACCGACAGTTTGTATTAAGTTAGATCTAGAGGGTGCTGAGAGCTACTAACCTTACTAATCTTGGGGTTATGAGTGAAGTTGAGAGCACACGCGAAGAAGGTGGACGCGGTCGAGGGCGCGGAGGAGCGCCAAGACAGTCGCGTCGAACTCGTGGGATGCAACCCGAAGCGCAGAAGCCTCTCGACATTGTCGAGAAGGAAGCTCGCGTTCGGAACGCTGCGAAGCGTCGAGCAGCTCGCGAGGAGAAGAAGGCAGCGGAGCCGATGGACGCTCAAGAACAGCCGGATTCGGAAGACACTATTCAGGGGGCGCACCATGTTTCCCTGGATGAAGTCACCGAAGATGGCCAGAAAGAGAGCGCGCCGGTTGGCTCTGGCGGAGACTCCAGCTCGGATTCGAGTGTGGAGGTTGTGGGTGTTTCCGTCTCGGATGCACCCGTTCAGGCGTCTGTGGGAGGCGCCGCCGTGGTTGAGTGCCCGGCTGAGGAGGTTTTGGTGAAGCCCCGGCCGGATGAAGATGTGATCAGCGTGGATGACGACGCGGAAGAGAAGATGATTCCGGATGAGACGCCCACGATCAAGTTGGAAGGCCCATTGTCGACGGTCAAGGAAGAAGTGGTGCTTGAGGACTCGCAAGAGACCTCGCACCTGAAACCAGAGTCGTCGCCACCGTCTGACCTGCAAGTGTTGGAGTCAAGCTTCACAAGTACACCCGAAGCCCAGTCGCCAAGTAGATCCCGAATGGAGATCGACTTAACTGTGAATGAAGAACCGGTGGAACGCGAAGCACTATTCAGCGTGGACCAGGGAAAGACGTATGTGGCCGACCAAGTTCGTCATTGGGAACAAGTCACTTTGGAATTCGTGATGTCTCCTACGATCGAGTACACGTGGCCGCACCCGAATTCAGACTTCAAGTCGTGGTATGGAGCGGTGGTGAGGACGTCCGAGTACGTCGCAACCCGAATGTCGATGGCCAGCCGGTCGGAAGCGTGGATTTCCGAATGGAGTCTCGTGAGACTGGCTCCGAATGCTGTCGTCGACTTCACTTCGGTTGAGGTGTACCTGAAGGACTTGTCCCCGAGGGAGTGTGTCGCGGTGCTCCAGACGATGTTCTTTGACGTCGGATTCAGGTTTCGCAACCTGATCCCGGAGTGGTTTCGAGCTCATGCGTCTCAAGTAGACCGGAGCTTAATCCGAGCGGTAGCTGAAGACCTTCAGCATCTGCTAACGATGGAGCTCCTGGAATGGCGCGAAGTCACCTCGGGTGTACCGTCGCGAATGCTGTCACCTCTGGATGTACGAGCTTTGACTGACACTGTGGAAGACATGAAGCCGGAAGACGCAGAAGGCGATTCATTGATGTCGAGTTATGAAGCTGGGCTACTTGGAAGCGAGTGTGTCGAGCGGCTGAAGAAGGCGGGAGTCCGAGTGACTCGCAGTCCTGCAAGTTCGTCGCTTGGAGAGCCCGAGCTGAAGCGGCCCCAACACTTGCCGCCACGTCCAGCCTCGATTCCATCGATGAGTTCTCTCATGTCGTACGGGACGTCTGCTCAGGACAGCCGAAGCACTGCGATCCCGAGTGAAGTGTCTGGAACTCGAAGTGCATCGCCGATGCCGAGTTCTGGATACGGATCGACGTTGTTCGGACCGACCGCTTCTGGATCCGAAGAGTCCAACCTCAGCGGACCCGTTGAGTCGCAGTCGTCCGGGAAGATGTCATCTTCCTCATCACTCTGGTCCATGGGAGGAGCAGCGTCGGCTCACATGCCGTACTCTTTCGTTGCTCCACCCGGAATGGTTTTCGCTGCCCAAGGCAGCACTGCGCAAGTCGACGGGAATGTGAGTGTCCAAGTAACGGAGGCCGTCCTCCCGAGATCACCAGCGGTAGTGGGCCATGACGATGTCGTTATGTCGGAGTCGGGTCGCACTAGCGTTCGGAGTGATCACCGGTCGAGGACATCCCGAAGCCACACACGCTCTCGGAAGCCGAGTCCCAGTGAGTCGCCTAGCGATTCAGACTCGAGCGCAGAAAAACGGAAGCGACGGAGTTCCAAGCGATCTACCCGATCATCGAAGCGATCGTCTAAGTCGAGGAGGTCACCAAGCCGGTCGATCAAGTCGGAACGGACGAGTCGCTCAGGAAGGACGAGTCGATCTCGCATGTCTGGGGCTTCCCAGGTCGCGTTGAACACGATGCGCACGACGCAAGACTTGCTGTCCCGAATGGAGTCTAACCAGGCTCACCTAGGGCAACAGGTCCAGCAAGCCTTCCATGCGATTCAAGCGCTAGCTGTGCGCGGAAGTCCACCGGAAGGACAAAGCTCGCAGAGTGTTCCCGATCGTCCAAGCCGAAGCGACCTGCCACCGAGGCCGCCCGCTCCAGCTACGGCTGCCCGGACACCTGCGTCATCACGAACAGTTGATGCAGCTCGCGCCGAAGGCGCACATACTGCGCTGGAGTCCGCGCGAGTCGAGTTCGAAGAGCGCTGGCAGCAACGTGAAGCGAAGGCCGAAGCGGAGAAGGTTGCTTGGGTTGCCGACGTCCAGAAGACCCTGAGCGCACAATTGGAAGCTTTCCAGCAGAAGATTCACTCTCTGGAGGAGGCGCGCAACAGGGATCAGGAGACCATCCGAGATCTGCAGAATGTGCAAGGAATGCGCTCGCGCAACACTCCTGCAACATATCCACAAGTTCAAGACACTCGTGCAACTTGTGGATCTGATCCAGCAACTCAAGTCAAGTCTGAACCCACGAGTGCGACTATGTACCCACTCCCGGGTAACGCGATCAAGGGACACGCAAGTGAAAGACGGGACATCAAGTGCGACAGCGACCTTCCAGCAGAACAGCTCCGGTTGACTCTCCAGAGTCTGACTGGAACAAAGTATGCAAAGGAAGACGAAGCAGTCAAGTCTGAGCAGACGCCCGGGACAAAGTCGTCAAGTGTATCCCGACCGAAGTCTCAGGTGCGAGAGACTAAGCCTGTGGCACCAGAGAAGACGGACGCTAAGAAGCCCGCCAAGAAGGACTCGAACAAGAAGTATTCACGTCAAGATGGAGATCCTTCAGGGGCTAGTTCCGGCGGAGAGTCAAGCGACGAAGGCTACAGCTCAAGCGACTCTAGTTCGTCGGACGAGATGCCTGCCTACACGACAACTGCTGCGATGACTCAAGGAGGCTCGGTAGTGACGCTGAGGACGTTCACTAATACGCTAGAAGACTTTGATGAGAAGCTGACACTGTCTGCACGCCGCCGCTGGTGGGAGCGATTCCTGAATGTGACTGTGCAAGGAGGTTGGACGGATCAGATGAAGGTCTACGAGCTCAAGACGAAGATGTCGCCCGCAGTCCGAAATTGGTACGGACAGCTCTCGAAGCATGTGCGCACGGAATGGAGTCGACTGTCCAAGGAGTTCAAGCGTGAATACTGCAAGTCAAGGGTGTCAGAGTCCGAGAAGTACTACACAATGAAACAGTTCAAGGACGAGACCGCATTGGCATTCCTGTATCGCTTGAACCTGGCGGCTGAACGTGCGGACGTGTGTTTCCGGAAGTCTGAGCGCCGACGTGAACAACACATCAAGCGATTCATCAACAACCTCACGGATGTGACGCTCAAGACGACCCTGCAGAGTCAGCGTTTAAGAAAGGTTTCTGACCTGGAGTATGTTCTGAAGCAGCAAGAAGAAGTGAACCCGAGTGGAGTGCATTCTGGTCGAGGGACGCAGCCTCGAGATTTCAGAGCGGACAACGTTGCTCGGAATGGGCCAAGGATGAACCGCCCGAATCGGGCCTACGTAGCCCAGGATGACGAAGCTCAAGGCTCCGATATTCAAGTGACGTTCGAAGACGACGAAAGGGCAGACTTAGCTGCGCTGAGTACGTGCGTTCAGGACGTCCTACGAGATGGCAACCCGGATACCAGGTTGTTCACCCGGGAAGACCTCATTCACGAGGTCTATCGTGTGATGAACAGTGTGGGGTGGAAGCCCAGGGATCCAGTAGAGCCCCACCACCAAGGCAGCCCCAGCAACCAAGTTTTCGACCGAATAACCCAGACCGTATGGAGTTTTGTGAGAATTGCAAGAAGTGGGGGCATCGACCGGAGAATTGCTGGGCTGTTATGGTTTATGACCGTTGTCAGAGGCATGGACATCCGACGCAAAGGTGTGAAACGAAAGCATGCCTGAAATGTGACCAAATTCACGATGGAAGATGCGAAGATTGGAGGGCTTTCCAAGAGATCAAGAAATTGCTGCAGCAAGGAGGCCTGACTGACCTTCCAAGCCAGATTCGGGACGACATCCTGAATGGCAAGGGTGATTCTGAGGGAGCGCAGTTAAACCACTAAGCCCGCCGAATGGGGATTCGGTACGCGTCGGGCTGAGAAGACCCTCAGAATTGTGTGTTAGCGTAAGTTGGCCCCGAATTGCGGAACCAGAACCAAGACAATCTACAATGTATGACCGCCCTGATTGACCATGAACCTGTGCCTTTGGAGTGTACTCGTACCTGGTATTCGAGGCCTCCACTCCCGGCCGAACCGGAAGGACCAGCTCAATTCAAGTTGAATTTCGGAGAACGGTACGGATGGTGGGCACATCATGATGAGAAGGAGAACAAGCAACAGGTTGCTACGGTTCACGGTGCGGTGAACGATTTCAGGACGCAAATACTGTTGGATACCGGATGTGGGTATGATCAGTTTGGATCTTGCGCATAGACTCAAGCTCAAGTTAAACTCGCAGAAGCGAATCAAGGTGTCCGGCCTAGGAGGCGTCCCGACCTACATTACTGCAAGTACGCAGATCAAGGTCACTTTGGGAAGACGTGTCGTCTACATCCTGGATGTCTGGGTAACGAACATTGGAGAAGGTGTCGATGTGCTTTTGAGAATGGATATCATGTACAGTGCTGGAGTACGGTTATGTATCCGTGAAGGAACGATGGCACTCCCCGATGAGGAGTCTGTTCTGATGTATGGTTACATGGTTCGGAAACACCGTGATCGGAATGTCCCGATCACCCCGTTACAGGACGTTCATCTACGCCCTGGAGAACACGTGAATGTGAAGATCCGGTATGGTGAATGCCAGCCACTCCGAGATGTGGTGTGGGTTAGCTGAGGTGATCAGTGGGTGACTCAAGTTCTGTATGGCGCTAAGTTGTGGGCAATAGCCGTGAAGGTGGTGAACATTTCCGATAAGGATCTCTGCATAGGTTCGTCTACACCGGTTGCTCGAATAGTGGAGTATGGTTGTTTTCCAAGAGCAGGACGTTTTGTGCGACCTGGAGTACGAAGGTATCAGGAATGGCAACACCTCATTTACGAGAGCACTCTGTCCACGCAAGCTAGGATGCGGAAGGAGCGTTATGAGCAGGCCCTTTGGGACACTGCTCCGCCTTCGGTCCCGAAGCATCCCTATCCTTGGCCTGCAAAGCTGTTAATGAGACCTCAGGCCAAAGACGACGAGGTTTGAGTAGTCCGACTACATAAACGGCCAGTGGCCATGATTTCGGAATGTGCAGACGAAATTAAGCCTGAGTGTGCCTTGCAAAGGGGCGAGAAAACGGAAGCAGTGAGTGGTGGAAGATCAGAAGTGTCCACAACAGTCTGTTCGAGTACCCCTTTGGAGCGACTGGAAGAAGATTACATCCAGTGCATGCGAGTGAACGATGAAGAGCTCGAACAGGAGCCCGCATTTTATATCCACGAAGGAAGTGATATGATGTCACAGTTGAAGGATCAGCTGGCGATGCTACCCGAGTTACAAGATCTCAGTCCAAGATGTGATATTTCGAAGGCTGATGTTGGTGAATGTGGAGTAACTACTGAAGTTCAGGAATGCCACTCAAGGAGATCCTGAAACGTCATCGCAGTATTTTCCTAGGGGATGGTAACGCGGCCCCTGCTCCAGCTCGAGGAATGGTTTGCGATTTGGATGTCGGGGATGCAAAGCCCGTGGCTCAGCGTCCTAGACCGGTTGTACCCCAAGTTGCCATCAAGGTGTACGAGCTACTCAAGAAGCTCTTGGAAACCAAATTGATTGAACATTCGGAATCCCCTTGGGCTTCTCCGATCGTGATCGTCCTGAAGAAGAACGGGGTTGATATTCGAATGTGTATTGACTATTGAGTGGTGAACAGCTTTATTCGGCTTTCTAACTACCCCCTCCCGCTGATCGACGACCTGTTGACCGGTCTTGAGAGCGCGATGTGGTTTATGAGCCTGGATATGGCAAGTGGTTTTTGGGCAGTCCGAATGACTGAACGGGCTAAGCTGATTTCTGCGTTTGTGTGTCCATTCGGACATTTTCAGTGGATCTGAATGCCTTTCGGGTTGAAGAATGCTCCGTTGGTCTATCAACACATGATCAACAATTGCTTGTGGGGATTCGTGAGATTGTCACCTGAAGAAGAGGTGCTTGTGGATCAAGATGTTCTCGATTACTTGAAGTTGGAACCGCAAAAGCCAGAAGGGTCCGAGGTGGATCGCCATCAGACGGCATTGACGGAACAAATGACAGTTTTCAGGCGCAATATTCCCGCGCCATCCCAGATGGGTCCTGTCTTGGGGCGTAGCTCTTATATTGACGATATAGCCCATGGTGCCAGGATTTGGGATGAGCTGTGTGATGACCTGAATGGTTTACTCTATCGTTTGCGATACTGGAATATTTCGGTTAGCTTACCCAAGAGTGAATTCGGAAAACGTACTATACCCTACCTGTCACATGAAATTGGGGCAGAAGGTATTTGCGCTATACCGAAGATCGTGAAAGGTATCCAAAAACTCCCGTTTCCGTCAACCCTGAAAGGTGTACAGTCATTCCTAGGCAGCCTCAACTACTACCATAAGTTCATTGAAGACTTCCCTGTGGTGGCTGCAGTTCTCTATGAACTGTCAGATGAGCAAGTACGAGCTGGGAGAGACTTGTCCCGAGCCAAGGAAGAGTTCGATATTCTGAAGCAGAAGATAGTGTCTACGCCACTGCTCAGGCATCCGGATCGGACCAAGCCTTTTGTCATCATTCCTCATGCCAATCAGTGGGCAGCCTGTGCTGTTCTAGGGCAAGAACATGATGGCGTCATCCAACCAGTTCGGTTCACGGGGCGTGTCCTGAACGACGCGGAACTCCGGTATCACATTGCTGAGAAAGAAGTATTAGCTGTGATTCGAATCCTCCATGTGTTCAAGACCCTGATCGAAGGATGTCCTCTCGTGATTTATACCAGACACTTGGTGTTGAAGTGGGTGATCAAGTCTAAGACTGCCGATGGACACTTGGTCCCTTGGGGCGTTGCCTTGTCGCAATACGATCTAGAGATCCGAAAGATCCAGCGGGATGAAGATGGACTTGCTGCCATCCTGGGTGCAGGCATCACACCGAGAGAGCACCTAGACAAGATCGCGGAAGCACTTATTCCGGCCAAGGGGCGCGTCAAGGCACCCCCCGTGATCAGCATCGAGAAGCTTGAAGCAGATTATTCCGGAATGGTCCTAAGTTTCGATGGAGCTGCGAAGACGTCGACGAGAATTGGCAGCTGTGGTTGTGTGCTGTGGCAACTTCCTGAGTGGAAGGTTCTGGACGCCCGAGGTTACATTCTGGATGGCGTTACGGTAAACGATGCGGAATACTTCGGATTAATACGTGGCTTAGCTATGGCCCGAGATCGAGGAATCCAGGATCTAGTGGTCGTGGGAGATTCGAGAATCGTCATACAACAAGTCCAAGGTTTGATCAATTGCAATCAACCCAACCTTCAAAGTAGATTAGCTGAATGTGAGGTGTTGAAGAAGAGGTTCAACAGCGTGCGCCTGGTTCACGTTAAAAGAGAATTCAACCAGGCTGCTGACTACCTGACCTCCAAGACACTGACGTTGGGCAATTCCTGGGTAGTTGAGGAAGACGCTGAAAGAGAACACCTGGAAGTTGTGTCGAGAATTCAAGAGCAGCTTATGAAGGCGTCTGACGAAGAAACAAAGTCGAATTCGGAAATGCCCAGGAACAGTCCAAATGTCCTAACCATGAGAGTCTCAGGAGACGGCGCTCTTCACGGTCCTGAGTATGAGCCTCTACCCCCTGCTGCTCGAGTACTGGCGGCGTTTACCCGATCCAGAGCTCGCACGAGGGAGGGAGAGTCCGCTTCACCCATGGGACCCCTTGAGTACCAAGCCGAGCGATGAAGACGGATCAAAGTGCATCAGGAAGGAGACCAGTATCTCTCAGATATCATCGCCTTCCTGAAAGATGATCTAGAACGTTTCTCACCAAAGCGTCTCAATAAGATTGCGAAAGTGGCTGATTTGTTCGCTCTGGATGTTCGAGGAGTGCTATACCGACTTGCACGGTCAACCCGAGGCCGACCGCGTGACGCCGGAGACGAGCTCAGATTGGTGGTCCCGGAATCACTCCGAGAAGACATGCTCCACTATGCGCATGAAGATTTCCAGGGTGGACATCAGGGGATCACCCGTACTCATGAAAGACTGCACTCGGGGTTCTATTGGTCGGGATGTATGCTGATGTGGAACGATTCGTGAAGGAGTGCGTGGATTGCGCTAGTGGCAAGGGGTCTTCCCCGAATACCGGTCCCTCGCCAGGTAACATTGAACCGACACGACCATTCGAGGCCGTCTCTATGGATTTCATGACTCATTTACCAGAGTCAGTCCGAGGGAATACGTTTCTGTTGCTATTCCAAGACATGTTCTCTGGATATGTGATATGCAAACCAATGGCGTCGACAACCGCTCAAGATGTTGCTGAAGCATATGAAGAATCCGTCTTTCGGAGATTCGGAGCTTCCTCAGTGATTTGGCATGACCAAGATCCTCGCTTCATGAGTGAGGTCTTCGCAAGATTCCGAGATCTCATAGGGAGCAAGCAGAGAGCGACTCTCGCATATCGACCCCAGGCGAATGGTCAGCAAGAACGTTCGGTGCAGACAGTCATTCGGAGTGTCAAGGCGTATGTTGCGGAGGCAGATCAGTCAGATTGGGATGAACCCACCGAGAGGCTGATGTTCGCCCTGAACACATCATTCGATGCAACCCCCCTGGACACACCGTTCTATCTTGTACACGGATGGGATGCCCAAGGAACTGTGTCCGCTATGCTGGGACCCAGACCTTCAACTCTCCCCGAGCGAACTGCGTACGAGTGGCGACGGAAGTTCCAGAGAGACTACAGCTACGCACTTGCTTGTGCAGAGGAACTTCAGCGAACGGCAAAACGTGCGCGTTCCGAAGAACAGACTAGGAAGTGGCGTGAGCTATCTGACCGCCTAAAAGCTGGTTTCGAGAAGGGAGATGCTGTTTGGTTGTAAATCCCAAAGGTGCAACCTGGATTGAGCCGGAAATTGGCACACTTGTGGCACGGACCGTTCCGGACTGAAGATGTTCGAGATGACTTTCGAGTAAAGCTGAAGGTTGAAGACTCGGGATATCGAGTGAACCCTTGGGTACACATCAGCCGACTTAAGCCAAGGGCCATCTCCCCTAGAAGGCCCAAAGTTGAAGTCGAAGTTGAAGACGATGATGATTTTGACGCGGCATTACTACCGGAAGACAGTTGGGAACCAGACAATGCGAACGACGAGTACGAAGTGGAGAGCATTCAGGATGTGCGATGGATGAAACGAACCCGAACGTCCAAGCGATCCCGAGAGTATCTTGTCAAGTGGAAGGGCTATGCCGATCCTGAGTGGATCCCAGTGTCTCAGTTGAGTTGTGGGGCGTTACTGTACGCGTTCAACAAGGGAAAGGCCAAGGCGAGGTTCCAAGCTATGCAAGCTGGTGATGATCACCCGCGGGCTTAGGCACCCTAATGGAATGCAACCAGAACGACCCAGATCGTCGCCGTATGAAGTGAAAGAATTGTTTTGAAACTGTTGATGAAGTGAAGTTGAATTTCGGGATGCCATGATGAGATGATACCTGAATGTGGATGTTGGTTCCTGAATCTATGACGCGTGAATTGACTATGATGATGATGATGAAAAAGCAAACAAGAAAGTTACGTTTCGAAATGGATTAGCTATGGTGTTAAGATGCAACATGCAAATGTGACTCGGATTAGGAGTGTTGTGGCGACCTTGAAAATCAGTCGAAGGCAGCCAACGTGACCAGGTGCCGCTTGCGGTGCTCCACTGGGAGTAACTTGTCACGAGTCGCTTGAGGAAGGTCCTTGACGCGATCAGCATCAGACTGACACGTGTTCCATTGCACGCGGCTGGGTTCAAGCTGATCAAGAAATTTCGCCTGTTCTTCCGAAGAGTAAGGAGTTCCAGTGATCGTCTTGTAGGACGGATCCATAAGGATCCAGTGACAACACTTTGAGGGGTAAGTCCACACTCCGGGTTCTCCCAGGAGCGACTCCCTCATCCCTTTGTCCACCCACTTGTTGACCATTCGCTTGTACGACTTCTTGACTTGGTCACACTCGGTCTTCCGTTCCTTGGCGAGATTGCTGGAGTAGTCATCCAAAGACTGGTCGATGAAGATCCAATGACCAATCCACCAGAAGGCACGACGGTGATCAGACATGAACTCCACAATCTCATCCAGAGCATCACGTGAAACTTTCGACAGCTGCGTCCGAGTGTGCAAAGCGAGATACTTCGAGCGCTCCTGAAACATCTTGTCCCAGGCTTTGTCTCCCAGAACACCATGAAGTCAGCAGGCTTCCAACGGAATCGATTCTGTTCAGCCTCAGCAGGCTTGGCGAGATTTGGGGCGTAGTCCGGAAATCCATACGATTGCTCCAAAGCGTTCGTAGTCGCAGGGGCGAATTTCACTAGGATGCCGTAGTGTCTCCACGAATTCACTCCGGGGCGAGGAGTCTCGATCAGTCGACGTTCCATTGGGAGAAGCTCCTTGTAGCCCTTCCGAGCAAGCTGTGACTGTTTACGCTCTTGAGCCGGACGTGATTTCCGGGAAGACGAAGCCGACGTGACCTTGGAAGACGATTCTTCGTCGTCTTTGAGCTCAGCGCTTGGATCTGGCTCCGAAGCAGACGTGCCTACGCTCGCACGACGCTTGGCCTCCCTAGGAGGTGTTGTCCGGCGGGGCGAAACAGGATTCATCTTCTTGGGAGTGAAGGGCGCGTCACGAGTCATCTTCATTGTCCTCCCCGTCGCTTTCGAAGAGAGCTTTGTGGATCTCTTCGTCGTCCATGTGAACCTGTTTGGACAATGGTGGCCAACGAGAAGGGATGTTCCCCGTCTCGAAATCCGCTTCCAGACGAGATTCAGCGTTCTTATAACACCAGCTCGGGACAAACTTAGTCCAAGGAGTGTCATCCAAGCGTTTCTAGTACATCATCCGAGACAACATCACGGAGAGCATCCTAGAAGGAATCCGAGAATGCACCGCTTGACCACTCCGAATTAAGTCTTCCGCCTGATCCAGTGTTAAACCGGAACGCATGAGAACTTGGACGTCTGTGCGCAGTTTGTCCCAAACTATGGGACCATCCAGAGATGCACACACCGTACTCACGGCCAGGAGTGGCGAGGCGACGGTGTCCAGAGCTGGTTCACCATTTGGAGTGTACGACGTGGGGCGCCACTGAACGTTCTGAAGATCAGAGGAGTCACCCGCTGAACGACCGAAGACTTGGTGTTCTTGAGAAGTGACGACGACAGTGGACTTGGAGGATCCTTAGAGAATTCAACAGGATCATCTTTCGAACCCGAACGAGGTCTCGAGTCTCCAGGATCTTGCTTTTCTTCAGAGTCATCATTCTCATCCGCGAACACATACGGTTCAGGCCGCAATGTGGGATCATCCAGAGTGTTGACGAAAATCTGGGTTTTCCAAGCTTCAGGAAGCTCTTGATGATCACGAAACTTCTCCAGAAGCGCTTTCAGGCGAGGCCAATTGCCGTCTACCCGAGTGTCATGACGATGGAGGAAGTTCATGAGCCTGGAGGGATCCAAAGCTGACGCTTTCAAGCGATTTTCCAGATCGTAGACAACTTTCTGCAACTCGTCATGGTCACTCTTCAGACGCGTGATGCGTGCTTGGAGTGCACGTTCTTGACGCTCGTGTTCCTGAGCCTCGTGCTTGTAATCGCGAGCGTGCTTCTCCAATTCGGAGATGATGTAGCCTTTGGCGAGCTCAGCTTCTTGGTGCCAATACTTCTGGAGCAGCGAATAGTCCGCGCGAACCTGGCGGACCTCTTCGAAATCCTTCAAAGCACGCCGAGTTGCCTGAGAGCTCGACCGCTGGGTAGAAGCCTCCAATGTGCGATATTTGCCCAGGAGACGTTTCATGAGAGTCGTCATCCCGAAGACTTTCCGAGCCAGATCTTAAGCGCCGTAGTGACGCAGAAGAGAAGCCATTTCCCGCTTGGTCGAGATGCTCTTCAGCTCCAAGAGGAACTCATTGGAGTCAGGCTCTAGCGTATCCGCTAAAGGAGTCAATATTTCGCGACGGATGTCGACATCCGGACTCAATAGCTTGGCGAGGAACTGTACGTCCTCTTCCGAAAGTGACTCCACTCCCAGAAGACACTCAACTCCACCGTAACCACCACGGAGAAGACCCCCGTTGGATAGATCCGCAGCTGTCGCCGAGACACCCACGAACATCGTGTTCGGACTGGGAAGATGAGAGGGAGGCGCAGCAACGCGTGTTGGTGGGACTTGACCCTCCAGAGCGGGGCGTGCCTTGACTGCGGCGTCTGCCAGAGAATCCAGCTTGTCCATCTCGTTCTTCGCGATGACCTTGACCAACAATGGCTGAAGTGCGCGCTGGATCAGATCCTGAGCCTTGTCAACCACTGGTGGAGCTCCCGTGTATACCGAAGCCACGTCTGGAGGCGAGCTGCCGTCGGAAGCAGTCGCCGTGCTTGAACCCGAGCGATCTTTGCTCGAACTCCGCTTCTTTTTGTTGTCGGAGCGCTCCTTGGAGCCGCTCCTGCTTCTCTTTCCCGTGGATTTTGCCGCGCTAGAGCTTCGGCTCTTTGGCGCCATTGCATGCTTGTGTTCCGGGACTTGTGGCGTTTCCGCCGCCTCCTGTGGGATCTCTTGAGCCGTCTCACCGCGCTTGTCAGCCGAGGGCACCAAGCCAGAGCCGGAAGTTGCACCGCGGTCGCTCTCAGTAGTGCCTGCATCCTGAGCACCCGCCTTTTCAGGCTGGGCGCTAGGGAATGGCTCTGACGCTGAGGGAGGCGAACCGCTAGCTGGTGCCCGGTCTCCGGAGTTGCTTGGTGTCTCGCTCATCAGTTGCTGGATCGTTGGAAGTTCTCGTTGGGAATGGAATCTTGGTTGCCACTCTGAATTGGGTACGACAGTTGGATAGTAGACGGGGCGCAGAAAAGACCCAATCTGGGGTAATCGCCTAACTGTTTTGTAGTTCGGGATGTCTGGTCGCCCGGGATAGCTGCGTTCGTTTGGTCGGCTCATGTTCTGTCACTTCGATGGTAATTTCCTCAGTAAAAGACCGTGTATCCGAGGGGCGGTTGTGACGATGTGCCTCTGAATTTTTTAGGCACACTCGCAGCTGCCCAGCCGGGACAACCCGTGCACAATGATTCGGACAAGAGATGATGATTTTCGAGATGGGTATTGAGTGGGACTCCTGGGCGAATTGATGGTTTGGACTTTGGGGATGCAGATGTTCGGTTACGGAGAGGCTCACAGGTTGGAAGCGTACGCTCTGAATGGGTACCACATTCAGGATGCAATTACGACGCTCAGTCCGACCGCCGACTCCTTGACTGCAGGTATCCACGAGAAGAAAGCAAGTGCCCTCGGAGAACGTATCCCGAGGAGCAGCCTACCTTGACGGAGCCGAACATCACCCAAAACACCCTGAAACTCCAAGGTTTCCACAATTACGACCCTACCTACACATGTAAACCCCAAGACTGTCTCCCTTATCCTGAAAGTTCGATCGCCTACCGGATATGAAGACTCCATCCGAAGTTATGAAGTGTACCCCGAATGTACATCCCGAATGACAATACATCCTGAATGGCCAATCGACTGTCGAAAAACGAGATCGAAGATCAAGTTGCCGATGATAAGTTCAGTCCGGAAGTCAGTTTACTGACATTCAAGCAGAGTCAAGACAGTGCGACCCAAGAGTATCGCAATCAGATGATTACACCGTGCAAGAACAAGACCAGTGCTGCCGATCTCAGAAGAGCCGAGACATCGCTGATGAGTGTATGCAGATCCAAGTTCGACGTGACATTTCAAGTATAATGAGACCAAGTCTACCCAAGTGTGACCTCACGAAGTAAAGGAAGACCGCCAAAGAAGTACCAAGACTACCAAGATTGAAGAAGAATTTAGAATGCCGAAAGAGATAGAAGATAATTTTAAACAGAGTTTGATTTGTATCGTGAAGCACAAGTGTCTTCGAGTTTGATTGCGTTGTGAAGTACAAGCGTCCCTCGGAACACAGGCGACCAAGGGAGGTCGTCGTGTTACCATATACATCTCGTCAAGGAAGGACTACCTGGAGGACCGCTCATATTAGGAGGGCCCCAGAGTGAGGACGACCAAGGCTGCGCTAACCGCGTAATAACTCTCAACACGTTCAAGTCGAATTAACTTGGGGACCAGTGGGCTTGAACACTCGGAGTGATCCAGTTATTTTATTTGCTAAGTTGCTAGTGGACACTCCGAGTGCCCCTTGCATTTCATATTCATTTCCCTGCGATCTTAGGAGGTTTGGTAGTGATCACCCCTAGGATTTGACTGTTGATTACTGTGTGTTTAGGAAAGACATTCTATTGTTTCCCTCGAGCATTTCGAGGGTGGTGCGCGTAGGGCATCCCGAAATTTACCTGTATTCGGGCGTGCTAACTAACTGACAGGCTGCATATTGTATATTCAAACTCTGTATTATTTTAGGTTATCTTTTGGGAAGAAGGTCCTTACTTACCACATTCAGGACCCCCAGGATACGTACAACCTGGAAGTTCTTACATTTTCTGTGTGTCTATCTTAGGAACACAAATACCCGGTGAAACCCGGTCCGCCGAATTAACCGACACTTTAGGGATTGCACAACGTCACACGCCAACTTGGATCGAGTTTAGTACTTGATCCAGGATCTGTACTACCCGATAAGTCGGTTCTTCTCTAAGGACCACCCCGCACTCTTCGGGCGCGCTATACTTTGGGCGGTAAAGTGTTCACCCACCTCGCCACAGTATGGTGAAGGTTCGACCGGAGATCCGACAAATCTGTACGGTTCCGCTTTCACCTTCCCTTGTTTTGTTGACGGATCTCGACTTGCGTCGAGATCCGCTGGGGTTTCTGTGGGGACCTGTGGAGATAGAGGTTTATCTTCTAGATCGCCCTCTCTTCTGTCAGCAGAGTTCCTCCTAGCGCTCTGCTGATCCGCGGATCTGGATTCATTCAGCGGCATCATCGTCGATCCGAGGTCCGATGACTCTTGTTCCCCTGGTTCAACCTTTACTTGACCATCTTCTTGAATCTCACGGTGAAATCCCGAGTCATCAACCGATCCGGCACGCGCACCATTGCGGTGTAGCGGGATCAGAAAAGTCTGCGAGGTTGCTAGATCCGACTTCCCACCAATGCCTGGACACCGACTAATGAAGGGGGTCCTCCGATGATCCGTGATCTGCTGAACTTGCTCACCTTGTGTACCCGACGGTTGGGCTGGATCTTCCTCTCTTGGTGACTGCTAAGTTGTTCGATCTGTGTTGGTTGAACGTCTTGGCGTGACGTAGAGTAACGTGGAAGTCTTCACACCACTCGCCAGTAGTAGATCCGGAGTCCAAGCGATTAGATCAAGCTTGGATCCGGCGGCCTAGATCTGGATCCGGCCTTGTAGTAATTCCTTTGTAGTAGATTTACCCTTCCTTGAGGTCATTTAGTTGCTTGACGCTTCCAATAGCGAGATCTTGGTAGTTGAGATACGGAGGATCTACCGGCTAAGCAATTAATACCGGGATCATGGATCTGCACTTAGGGTAAGATACTAGGAGGTTCGATCTAGCCAACATATTATCTAGATATTATCAACCACCCTAGATATATACACCTAACTCGCTATTAATACCGTAGGGACAATGTAGTTCTCGTTTCCAGGCGCGTAGCGGAGCACTTGTGTCGTACAATGTAAATTCGCTTCTGATTTAATGTTAAGATCTATCCGATCCTGTATCCTATCCTTAACGACATATCGACTGATTACGCTATCCTGATTCTTGTCCTTTCTTGTTCCTCGCCATCATAGTAGCCGACATCCTTGCATATCACTCCTGACCTGAACCATAAACATTAGATCACTAGTCATATCATCGTGATCTGGGCTTCTTCTTTCATCAACATCATAATCCGACCACGTGATGTCTAGATCACGCATTCCCCCTCCAGATCATACTCTAATAGGCTAGGTCGCATTGATTCAATTGCGGGTCCACCTGATCACTTTGACCTAGGTCTTTCAAGCTTGATCCAGCCTTTGTACTTCGCGAAAAGCACAACCGTAATGTATCCAAGCTCATGCCATACTGCGAATCCTCAGACCTTAACCAGATCATTACATAATACCCCTGGATCCCGGATCACTTAGATCTGCCTGCGGATCCAGGTCCATAAACCTTGATCTAATTCCTCATAGGATGTTCTGGTATGTAGACGACGCTTTGATCTCATAGATATAGGCAGTGATCCAAATCCCAAGTGCTAGATTCCGATCACAGGTTTCCACAATATATCTAGGATTGACGCCTCATCCAACCCATTATTACGTAAGTTCCACATCACCCAGATAACCATTTAGTCGTCCCAAGCCTTTTCGCATCTCATGCCTCATCGGCCACTTCGGATCTGGCGGTATGTACAGATCGTACGCCGATCCACCCATCACGGCCGCTACTTGTCTCCCTCAACCTGTTCATTAAACTGGATCTGTGTCTAGATCCATCCACATCAGCCCGTCATTGAATCGAATCACATCATGTCGGATCCAATCACGTCGTATCGGATCTTTTCCGGATATTCAACTGCCAAATCTTTTAAATCCACTTCACCACACTATTACGCCAAGAGATTAGGTTGGCCCGGGGAAGGGCGTGTCTCGCCAAGCGCGAAGAACAAACCCCGCCGAGCTCGACGGGTTGGTATACCGTACAGCCTGGGTACCGTTACTCTTTCAGCCGAGTAGCCTTTGCCTCGGCGACCCGTAAAAGCGCTAACGCGCCGTCGTCCATCCTTTGGTGGAGGGCACGGGATAGCGTCTTATTGGCTGGTTTGGTTGGTTGGTACTCGGCGGAAGCGAGACACCAGCTGTCCCGGAAGGGCCGAACCGCTAGGGGACAACCCAGCGCAGGCCAACAAACGCCGACCTAACTCGGCGATTGTTGTGGTTGCGTTCTATTTACCCACATCTGACGGATTTGTGCGTTCTGCAACACCACAACTGGTGCCGCGATCCGGGAACAGGGGTGCGCTTGTTTTTCGCAGGTACCAAGGTAACCAAGTTTCGAGCAAACAAGGAGAGAGAAGAAGAAGAAGGATGATTAAGGGAACGAGCACGCTACGTGAAGATAGCCCGGCGACGGCCAAGGGCTCTCCCCACGCGGGGATAAGCGCGGCGAGTTTTGCCGACTCGGCGGACTCAGCTATTGCGATGACGATGGACGCGACGGCGCAGTGTCCAGTTCCAGGAGGAGGACGCCCAAGGTCATGCAAGTGATGAAGAGAAGGATGATGAAGACTATGAAGAAAAAGCCGAGCTCGGCTACGTGAAGACGACAGCCGAGCTATTCGGGGAAGTCGGGGAATTATCGCTCCAAGTGGGCCGGATGGGAGTTCCGCGTCCGGTGGAGCGAAACCTGGCTGTTGAGTTCGGCGAAGATGCGGGCGACGAAGATCAAGGTGTCGCTCAAGGAAATCGTCCGCCCCTAGTTCCGAGAGCGACACGAAGTGCGGATACGCCGAGTGCAAACAAGGTGTTAGCGTAACTCGGCGGAGAGATGATGAGAGACAGTGAATGGATGAGGTTATTCGCCCCAGTCCCGTTGGCACAGGCGAGATGGCCATCATTGGGGCCTTTGCTGGCTGGACCAATGGAGTGGTCGGAAGTAGCCGAGACGACAATATTGCTGTTAAAAGCAATGGGCTTCCGGGTCACCAGTCGGCCGAGTCCGTGGATTCTAAGTGATTGGAATCTTGACTTGGCTAGCGTGGAGCTGTTACGTTGGAGGGGGAAGCTGAGGAAGGCTTTCGGAGTACAGATCAAACCCCGGCTATTGACAACTTCAGATGGTGGTTCCCAACTCGGCGGAGCAGGGTATCAACTCGGCGGAATGGAGCCTCAACTCGGCGAAATGCCGAGTAAGACCCCATACCTGAAGAACCCCAAGGGTGGTCAACCAGCGACGAACTCAAGCAAGATCACGACGATGAAGACACCCTAGACGAAGAAAGGCGAGCGGTCTCGGGCGACAGCAGGGACGCCGTACTTCGAAGACTCGCACATGCTGAGTCCGAAGAAGAGTCGAACTCGGCTAAGACGCGATAAGTGGGAATCCGAAGAAGACAACTCGGCTGAAGCGGAAGGAGGTTCCGACGATGACCATGGTTACCGCCCAAGCCGAGATGAAACGGTCAAAGACCAGATCTATCACCTCAGCAACGACAGGGGCGATCAGGGAGGATCCCAGTATCTGGAATTGAGGTCGTATGTCTCCTTGGACAAGATAGCCCAGTTCGACGGCCGGCGATATCGATCCGATGACTCGCTACAATGGCTGAAGAGGTTCATCTACGAAACGAAAGGCACACGTATGCCCCAAGATTCTTGGTGCGAACCCTTCTCGCTCAGCCTCGGCCGAACGGCGAAAAGTTGGTATCGCCAACTCCCGAGGAAGATCCAAACACGATGGAATCTGCTGAGCGAAGCGTTCCTGGAACACTACTGTTCACAGTTTGACCAATCGACCAGGACGCGATATTACTCGGCTAAGCGCAATGATAAGGAAACGATCTGCGATTTCTTGACTTGGCTAAATGGATATGCGCGGACGGCGAAGATTCAATATGAGCGTGGTGGGGCCGATGCTGCAGACCATGTCGAGCGGTCCCTCCTGAATTGCGGTGACGATGACATCATGGATATGCTATACCCTCTCCAGTTCAATGATATCCACCGAGTAGAGCAGATCATCAACAAGAAGATTCTGGGCGAAAAACGGAAGAAGCAACGAGACCATGTCGAGCAGTTCCTCCTTAATTGCGGCGACGATGACATCATGGACATGCTGTACCCACTTCAGCTAAATGATATCCACCGAGTCGAGCAGATCATCAACAAGAAGATTCTGGGCGAAACACGGAAGAAGCAACGAGATCGGCTAGTTTCAGGGAGAAGCCGAGATGAAATGCGCCGAGATGACCGACGGAACGATCGACGCCGAGATGATAAACGTGACGGCCGCCGAGATGACAAGAGAGATGTACGCCGAGAAGACCGTAGAAGTGATCGACGCCGTGAAGAGAGTCGGGATCGACGGATAGATACTGCGGATTACGTCGTTGAAGAACTTTACGGATCGACAGGACACACTGAAACAAGCCGTGGTCAATTAAGCCGAGACGCCGAGCTATACGATTCTGAAGACTCGGATGGATACAGTGGATATGGTCAGGATGAAGACGCTGAGTCGGACGATGGCACAGATTATGTTGATGCTGGGTTCACCAGTGACCGAGGCGACTCGGCTAGGACCCGAGGAACTCGGCTAGATCATTCAGAGAACCGACTGAGGAACGTGATCGCCGGGATACTTCGAGAGAACGGCAGTGGTATGGGCCGTGCGCCGCATGCGGGGCATGGGCCACTCGGCTCACTTCTGTCGGAGACGCTGTAAGTTCTGCAAACAGGTCTATGAAATCGGCCAATGCGAACTCTTCTGCCGCTACGAAAAGCTGGCGTCCTTCGTCAAGTATAACGTCGACAAGTCCAAGGTCCCAGAAGAATTCCAAGATCTCTACACGGCGAGTGATTTAACTCGGCAGCCCGTCAACACTGGCTGGGTTGGTATTTTCCGGGCTGCCACAGTCAGCTGAACCTGTGGTGGAGGCGAACTTCGTGTTCGCTTTCATAGGGGAAGCGGGATGGCCCGAGGGATTGGATGGGACGGACGAAGGAATGAGTGATCGCGATGGTAATGAACGTGAATCCGAGGAGTCGGATGAAGACGACTCGGCGATGGTGAGTGCAGCAGCGGCTCGGCGGTACGACAGCACGACACCTAGACCGCGAGTGGTGAAGCTACGTCGGGGTGAACGACTCGGCTGGTGGTCGTCGCAGAAGTTTGACCGCCAAGTTCGGATGCGCGCATTCGTAATGGGCGCTTTGAATGACAAGCGTCAAGATATTGCTCGACACTGAAGCAAACGTCTCGGCGGTGAGTTCTACACTGGCTAGAAAATTGCGATTGAAGCAGTACGCCAGCCGAGACCAACAGATTGACATCCAAGGAATCGGTAAAGACAAGATGTCGTCCACGCACAAAGCGTTGGTGAAAGTTACACTCGGCTGGGAAGTTGTTTACGAGTTTGAAGTATGGATAATGCCTCATCACGCCGGGGTCGACCTCATATTAGGCACCGACTTCATGATCCCTGTAGGAATTCGACTGGACCTCTACAACTCGGCGGCTAAGCCACCCGATGAAGTGGTGGTTCCTCTGCTACAGTCATTAAAAGACACAGATGACCAAACATATGGGTTGCAGACTGCAGACGGGCCTACGGAAGCAGTATGCCTGTCAGATCGTGCAATAGCCGAGTTCAAACTCCGCTGCAAGCAGCCGAGTGAGCTGACCCACGAATTTTGGGCGAGGCGGACTGAAGATTGGATAACTACCATAGTGATGAATGCTAAAGGCAAGGCAACCAGGGTCTATTTGACCAGTACACGGCCAACGTCAGTATGGTGCTCAGCACACTTCCCGGTCGTAATTTGGCTACCACATGGAACGCTGCCACCTGAAGGGTACCTACGATTGAACTCGGCTAAGTACCAGGATTGGCAAGTACTTGCGTACAAATCAGCAATCGACAAGGATTCCCTGTACAAGAACAAGAGTTGTACGCAGACTGGATATCCCGACAATCACCAGCCGTCGACCGTAAACCGTATCACTGGCCCAAGGGGGTGAAGGATAGACCGCCCAGCAAGGGGAAGCAGTTGACATGCGCCGAGTATTGGGCCACTGTGGATGCCAAGCAGAAGGCGACTGATGCGCAGGAGGTGGTAGCCGAGTCGAGGGATGGTTACTCAGATGACCAGAATGGCTTAGACGACTTGGAAGGAATTAACTCGGCTATGGAGCCAACGAGTGCATGCCGCAATCAGCAAGGTGTAATGGAAAGAGATGCAGAGTTTCATCTGACTCGCCTGGATACGCCTAAGGTCGGTCTGGAAGGGCAAACCGACTCAACTAAAGAGGACAATCAAGATTCCGATGGGCTGGAAGCGACCGATGATACAGTGGCTAACAACCCTGAAGAAGACCTTCGGCTGCGATTCCTTGCTGCAGCAGCAAGTGCTAGCGATGATGAACCTGTAGCCGAGTCCGATCGTCGGTTCACCCACTTTGAGAGGAAGGGCGAGACGCTTCATCTGGAGGATTACGCTCACGAATTGGCTTTCTTACCCGACCTCAGTGCAGAAGTGCCTGTCAAACTTGACTACAATGGGATTAATGTGAAATGTTCAGCCCACACTCCCGAGCAAGCAACTCGGCTGACTGAGCTACTGAAACGGAATGAGCAGATAATGATATCCAGTGGTAATGTCTTACCTCCGCCAGCTTACGGAGTTGTGTGTGATATTGATGTGGGTAATCATCCGCCTATCAAGCAGCGAGCTCGGCGGGTAGCACTGAAGTACCTGAAACCACTATACGAGTTGCTCAAGGGATTGTTACGAGCGAAATTGGTGTCATTTTCGAAGAGTCCGTGGGCCTCGCCCATTGTTATTGTTCTCCAGAAGAACGGTGTAGACATCAGATTCTGTATCGACTACAAGAAGGTGAATGCAATTACGATGATTATGGAATATGCGATGCCATTAGTGGATGATTTACTCTCGGAATTGGAGAAATACTTGTGGTTTTGCTCATTGGACGCGGCTAGCGGTTTTTGGGCGGTGATGATGACCAGCGGAGCTCGGCAGATCTCAGCTTTCGTATGTGCCTTAGGGCACTTTGAATGGTTACGTATGCCGTTTGGATTGAAGAACGCCCCCATGATATACCAAAGAATGATTGATAACGCTTTATGGGGGTATGTCCAACCGAAAGGTGGATGGTCGGAGTTCGCTAGAAGAATCCGCCGAGCAGAAGAAGTGGCGGCAACTCGGCGACAGAGTCAAGGGGGTGGCCCAACTCAACCGCCGAGTTCGTTGACCAAATTTGCGGCTGACAACCGAGCTCTAGCTGAGCTTGATCCGTTCCAAGAATTGATTGACAGCCCTGAAAGCGATATGTTCACGTGTGGAGAACCCGACCAATCGGTTTTGACACCCGTGTTTACACGGCGGTCTTTTGTGGATGACATTTGCTTTAGGGGAGTAACTTCCGATGAGTGTTTGGAAACATTGGATAGGCTGCTGACTCGGCTAGCCGAGCGCAGGATCAGTGTCAGCTTTTCGAAAAACATATTTGTGGAGCCCAAGGTTGATTTCCTGTCACATGAAGTAACCTCCGAGGGAATACGAGCTGACCCAAAGAAAACTCTTGCAATAGCCGAGCTCCCATTCCCGAAATCGAAGAAAGGCATACAAGCATTTCTAGGGGCATTGAACTACTACGGCAGGTTCATTCAGAACCTGGCTGTATATGGAGCAATACTCTATCAGCTGAAGGACAGTGATTTCGACGGTAACAAAGACTTGCCAGCCGCTCAAGCAGCTTTTGCCGAGTTAAAAAGTCGAGTGGCAACTTCGCCAATTCTGCGCCATTTCGACTCGGCTAAAGAGGTTCACATCATGCTTTTCGCTAACTATTGGGCATTAAGCAGCACACTGATGCAGATACATGACGACAAACTGCACCCCGTACGATTTTGCGGTAGGGTGTTGAAGGAAAACGAAGTTAATTATCATCCAGCTGAGAAAGAAGTGTTAGCGCTACTCCAGCTACTGAAGATATGTCATACACTGCTAGCAGGCAAAGTACTACATGTGTACACCCGATTCTCTACATTGGAATGGGTCTTTCAGTCCACGTCGTTATATGGCCGAGTTTCGCTGTACTATTGTCACCCTACCATCTGAATATAAAGAGAGTGCGAGAACGCGATGTCGACTTCGTCCAATTGTTGCAAGCGTCAATAACCCCGCATGTGGGGTTAGACGAATCACTGGAGCACATTGCCCCGCCGTCGAAGAACCCGGCTACGGTCCGAATGGACCCTGAGCTCCTGTATGCTAAAATACCACGAGACTATAAGGGGCGCGTACTGTCGTTTGATGGATCGGCGAAGACGGAAAGAATGGTGGCTATGGCAGCTGTTCATGGATATTGTGGCGCTTACCTGAGTGGGACATTGAGATCGCTGCGAGTGCGTACCTCTCGTCGACCACGGTTAATTTAGCCGAGTACACGGAAATGAACAATGTGGTCAAAGCAGCTATCGACCGTGGGGTGACGGATTTGGTGATCGTGGGCGACTCGCGGCTTGCAATCCAGCAATTCATGGGGGTGACAGCCTGCAAGAAGGAAACACTTCAAGTCGAGTTGGCACGCCACAAAGAATTGACAAAAAAGTTGAATTCGGTCAAATACCTACATGTGATACGACTATACAACTCAGCAGCCGACTCAATGGCCACAGAAGCATTGGAATCCCAAATAAGCTGAGTAGTTCTGAACGCTGAACGAAAAGCCGAGTTGAAAACGCTGAACCGGATACCAGCAATTTTGTATGCGGCCAGTGACAGCACTGATGAATGCGACGAAGGGCCGAAAGTGTGCCCGATTACTCGTAGCCAGGTAGGCCGAGTCCGTTTCAAAGATGAAGAAAGAAATAAAACAAACCAGCCGGTACCAGCATATAAGACTCGGCTGGTAGCGACAAAACCCGATCTGAACAGTGAACTGGAGATCCAAAGGCGTCAGCCGGCTAGGCGAATTGAACCGAGTGGTAAAGCCGAGTTCGGAGACACACAACCGAGTTCACAAGGGGACGAAGTCGAGTTGAACGCCTCAAGGGCACCAAGCGCCGATGGTATTGACCCGGCTGTCGTCCAAGCTGAACGACGGCGACGCATTGACAAGACCCAAGATGAAGAGCTACGGTGGGCAGATCTCAAAGCTTACCTGAGAGGCGAGCTGAGTCAACTGTCATTCCGCCGAGTTAGAAATGCCGGTAAAGTGGCAGACGATTTTGTACTCAGCGAAGATGGACCGCTCTACCGTCATAATCGAAGTCGCCGACGGGGTGGAGATGACGAGCCGAGTCCGAACCTTAGACTGGTGGTTCCAACCACCATGGTCGATGAAGTCCTGCAGAACTGCCATAACTCGGTGGAAGGAGGTCACCAAGGGATTGTGCGGACCTACCACCGAGTCAAGTCTGATTACCACTGGATTGGGTTATATGCAGATGTGGTGCGGCACGTTCAATCATGCGAAGATTGTTGTACCAGTAAGAGCAAACTTCATCTCAAAGGGTACTCTCCAGGGGGCATTGTGTCAGACCGACCATTACATATAGTGTCGATGGATTTTGTAATACCGATTCCACGAACTCGGCGGGGCAACACACCGCTATCACTGTTCCAAGATCACTTTACAGGGTTTCTGTTAGCGAAGGCGATGGCCGAGACAGGGGCATTAGAAGTGGCGAAGGTATTCGAAAAAACGTCTTCCCGAGGTTTGGTGCTCCGTCATTAGTCATGACAGAGACCCTAGCTTCATGAGTGAGGTGTTCCAGAAAATTTCGGAGATGATGCAGTCAAGGTCAAGAGCCACGCTGAGTTACAGACCACAAGCTAACGGTCAACAAGAGCGGTCAGTGAAGACAATGATCCAGACAGTGCGGGTTTACGTGGAAGATCCATTACAAGCTGACTCGGATGATATAGCCGAGAAGATGGTATACGCAATAAACAACTCAAGAGACACTACTCGGCAGGAAACCCCATTTTACCTGGTACATGGCTGGGATGCGCGATCAACGATGTAGGCTATGACGGAGTCAGTCAGGCACGGCCAAAATAGCTCGGCTGATTTGGCCGCTCCAGCCGAGTGGCGCCGAGAAGCAAACCGACAAAGAGAAGTTGCACTACGTTTAGAAGCTGAGTATCAGTTGAAGGAGAAAGCTTGCCGAGCAAAGATCATAATGAGTCGCTGAGCCGAGTTGAACAGCGAGCCACGCCTCACGTAAGAGACAATATGGAAGCCGCTGAGTCGGGAGGAGCTTCAGCCGAGTCAGTTGAAGCTCCCGCCAAGTCGATGGAAATCCTAGCCGAGTCTACGAAGTTGCTGTTCAAAGAGGGTGACCAAGTGTGGTTGTTCATGGAACGAGTGAAGCAAGGGTTGACGAAGAAACTCGCTCATAGATGGCATGGCCCATTCAGAGTGAAGAGGAAAGTTGAGGAGTTCGCATACGAGTTGGAATTGCCAGGCAAGAGCGGATACAGGTTCTACCCGGTGATCCATGTGCCTCGGTTGAAGAAAGTGGTTGACGCCGAGAAGATACCCACGACTCGACTAACAGCCGAGCTCGAGGAAGGTCAGCGGCTCGATTTCGATGAAGAATTGCTCCCAGAAGACAGCTGGGAACCTGATGAAGGCGCCAGTCAGTATGAAGTCGAAGCCATTTTGGACGACGGGTTGCCACTGTCTACAAGCACAGCAAGGAACGAGCGAAGGTTCAAAGTGAAGGGGGCCGGCTATAAAGAGCCGAGTTGGGAACCTTTGTCGAATTAATCTTGTGGAGGAATACTCTTTGACTATTTGCGCCAAAAGAAACGGGAAAATCGTCTGCAAATGGTGCAAGTTGCAGATGAAGAATAACCATCCATTGCATTAGATGAACCCGGTCAGCTCGGTGAAGATAGCAGGCTGAGCTGGGCGAAATGCTACTGCATCAAACTATATATGATTATACAATTTACGAAATGAAAGAAACAAGAAGATGGAGCCTAAACTAAATGTCTTGCAACCGCGACGGAACCGATGAAGCCAAGTCGTCTGGAAGGTGACTGCTTTGGAAGGTTACTGCTCGGCGGCTGGTCGGCAATAGTCTGAGCGGCCGAGGCGAAAAGCTCAATAGCTGAGCTCGGCGGTTGAACGGTATTACCAATAGCCGAGTCGGTCATCGTTGGTAGTAGAAGCCCAGTCGATGAAATCGGAGAGCCAGGTCCGAACAGAGAGGTTGTCGGCAACGCACCTCTAAGGTTCGGAGAACCAAGACCATTATCTGACGGCTCTGGCGCTGAACCCTGTCGAGCTAAATCTGCTCTGCTATCGTCAAGGTCTTCAAATATGTAGATCGCTGATCGGTTCACCCGACGTGAAATAAGTAAACGGGAATCGACTCGGCCAGATCCACGTCATCGTCAACTGAGCTCTCTACCACTTGCGGGTCCATGCTTTTGGGAGCGAAAACTATGAACTCCAGATTCCTCGAACGGAAGCAAGTGTTGAATGGGTGGCGAGCGGGGTCAAGTAACCACCAGGCTCGCCACGGTTCGTGGTGATCCACTACCAGAACCTCCTCCGACCACAGAGCGCTGTCAGGAACCCAGGGTAGGTACACCAAAGGGTAAAACGGAAAGGATGGGTAGAAGTATAACTCGACGTCAGCAAGTGGATTCGGGGTTCCGTCCGTCGACTGAGCCGTCAGGGCCGAGTGCAATCCATCTGCAGCGGTGGCGATCAGGGCGCGAAGGCCATCGCCTCGACGCTTGCTTCCCAAACGATATTGGGTTCAGACGCCGTGAATCTGGGCCAACTCCTCAGGGAAGACGTTGGGATCAAACGATGAGTGGAGCCCGATGAGGACACTAGCCAACACTAGCCAGTGGGTGCGTTCACACATGGCCACAAAATGGCGAGTGAACTTGGCTAAATCAGCCGCCGAGCTGGGATCGCCGGATGGCAGATCACCACGGAGCCGAACCCACAGATCACCGAGTACCTCCATCAGTGACGACGGCCGAGCGTGAGAAGTCAGCCGAGTCCAGGCATCTTCCAACACAGTGGGCGAAAAGAACGATGGAGAGTCCGGGAGCATGCGCCTCAACTGCTGGAAGGGATGTTGTGGATTAAAGACATCCACGAACGCCCGTATCCCAGCTAGTGTAGACAACGTCACCCGAACTCGAGACCGAGCACCGTGAGGCTCCATCGGGACTCTCCCTGACTGGTACCCCAAAATCTTCGACCGGCAACGCGCAGACCCGGCGTAAAGTAGGGCAAATCCCAGAGCCGAGCTGAATGGGGAGTGATCCGAGCGTCGCGAGATGCCGACTGCATATCTCTAGTGAGAAGAACGGCAATCAATACTCTCAACATGGGCGGAAGGACCACTCCAGAGTCGGCAGTCAGGTTAGTGTCGACGGAGGATGAGTCTAAACCTTGTTTTTCTTAGATGGGCCACCGGGGGCGGACACACCCGGGTCCTCGGGTGAAGGCGAGCGCGGGCGCTTGGGTTGAGACGTAGTCTCCTCGCATTTGCCCTTGTGTCGATCCTTGTTTTTGGACTTGTGTCTAGCCTCCTTATGCTTGGCTTTGCGCTTGTGCTTTTTCTTCTCTTTCCGGTGTTTCTTAATTGGCGGAGGAGGAATCGGGGAAAGCCCAGCTTAAGCAGAAGCGGAAGCCGGGCCAGGAGGAACCTGGACGGTAGCCAAGTAACTCTGGACCTTGCCTTGAGGAGGACCAGACGAAGTCACGGCAGGCACATGAGGCTCGCCAGCCGAGTCCGAATCTTTGCTAACATCACTGCCACGCTCATCCTCTCACCCGAATAGTTGAGCAAGGTGTGAGAGCTTTGTAGCGGTCGAAGTGAATTCAGCCAGGGAACCACTAGCAGCAGCAGAAGCATCAGTAGCTGAGTCAGTCACGCCGACTTGATCGTCGTCCACCGAGTCGCTTGAGAGCTCGAGCGGGTGCGAAACCGACCTGGATGAACTCGGCTGAATCGTAACAGCCCCAGAAGATCCATCTCCGAGACCAAGGGCCAAGGTGTCCGAAGTCCCGAGGTTCTCTAGCAACTGGGCGTTAACCTGGCGGGCCGTAGCTGTAGCTGTGCGGAGAGGGCGACCGGACGAAGACGGCAATCGACGGAAGCAGCTACTGCCCGAGACGGCACCACTGGACGACCATTGCAACCCAAGAGACGAGCAACAGAACTTGACGGCACTTGTAACGGGCTCTTAGCCGAGCTAGGCTGAGCTGTCGACGATACCGGAGTCTCAAGTGGAGCCACGGAACTCGGCGTAGGAGTCGGAGGAACAATCGAGACTACTACCGAGGATGAGATTAGTGCCGTCGTTGCAGGCGGAGTGCTCACCGACAACGAGGAAGTTAGAGGAGTGACCAGCCGAGTTGACAACGCGGATGACTCGGCTGGTACGGCTGCGGATATTGATGCAGCTGAACTCGACTCCACTACGTTGAGAACATCCCCGAAATCATGATCGAAGCTCACGTCCTGGTCTGCGTTACCACTCGACTCAGCGGACGGAGCCTTTTCAGGCGTGGAAGTGGCAACCACCGCCATCTCCCTGCGACGAGGAATCTCCTCATACCCTTCTTCACCGGGTAGTGATTGACCGTAAGGTTGCAGAGGAGCAACCACCTTTCGTTTGCGAGGACCCGCAGCCATAGCCGACTCGGGGTTAGCCAGCGCGCGCAACCGCTGGGAAGGCGTGAGCTTGTCCTTCCGAACTCGGCAGAGAGCTTCAACAGGCCGCGACGAGCGGTGGCGGAGCGGTACTTAGGGAACGGACGAGCTAGGACTCGGCGCCGGAGTGGCAACCGAGCTAAGAATCGAAGCCTGAGTACCAGCCGAGTTGGATTGACGAGAGCAGATGCTCAGCTCGACAACTCGGTCTTCACCATCCGGAATCCGCATGACTTCCAGGAACCGCTCGGCTAACAAGCGGCAAAGTCGAGCGGTAAGCTTGAGGGAAGCCGGATCCAGTCCAAGAACATCCAGCCCGGCTCCAGCAGCAGTAGCCATGTGGAGATCATGCATGGGAACGAAACCATGACGACTGATGACCCTCTTCTGGCGAAGAATGGTCTCCCTCATCTTGTCGATGGTCTTCTTCGCATGGCGAAGTTTGTGAGAACCATGATCATCCAACGATAGGACAATCTATTGAAGCAGCTGGAAATGCTTGGCCGAGACACCCTGAAGGGTCTTATAAGCCTAATCTCGCTCAATGACAGGCTTTGAGAGGGTCATAAATTCCTCGTCTCGGGCTTTGACCGTGAGCGCGGCTGCATGGAGAGCAGACCGATTGGCAGTGACTTCGGCCAACTGGGCTGTCCGGGCTTGTTTAAGCTCGGCTCCGGAGGCAGTTAAGGCCTTCCGGAAGGAAGTGATAAGGCCGACTGATTTGGCAATCTCACGCTCCCAGATGTAGCACTCTCGCTCAGAAGTCTCAAGCTTCAGCTGAGCGATTAGGTCCAACGCAGTGCCCAGCCGCTTCTGGAAGGATGCGTTGGAGGCCTCAGCCGAGTGCATATCAACTCTCAGCTGAGTTAACTCGGCGGACGAGTTAGGAGGCTGATACTGGCCTCGAAGAATATCAACCAGAGCGCTAGCCGACTCAGCGTGGAGGATAGCCTGGCGCTGAGTTGAATCAGACGGCTCAGGCGGCTGAGTCAGCGCAAAAGCAATCAACCGAGCCAAGTGGATATGCTCGTTGTGACGACGGTAGCCTTGTTCAACAACGAGGGCTGACACCGGATCCATGGTACCCTGGTCGACCGAGCTCGACTTAATAGTGGCGTCCGAAGTGGTGTCGTCTGACGATGTGCCTCCGAATTTTCTAGGCACACCCGCAGCTGCCCAGCCGGGACAACCCGTGCACAATGATTCGGACAAAACGATGATGGTTTTCGAGATGGGTATTGAGTGGGACTCCTGGGCGAATTGATGGTTTGGACTTTGGAGATGCAGATGTTCGGTTACGGAGAGGCTCACAGGTTGGAAGCGTACGCCCGAATGGGCACCACATTCAGGATGTAATTACGACGCTCAGTCCGACCGCCGACTCCTTGACGGCAGGTATCCACGAGAAGGAAGCAAGTGCCCTCGGTGAACGTATCCCGAGAAGCAGCCTACCTTGACGGAGCCGAACATCACCCAAAACACCCTGAAACTCCAAGGTTTTCACAATTACGACCCTACCTACACATGTAAACCCCAAGACAGTCTCCCTTATCCTGAAAGTTCGATCGCCTACCGGATATGAAGACTCCATCCGAAGTTATGAAGTGTACCCCGAATGTACATCCCGAATGACAATACATCCTGAATGACCAATCGACTGTCGAAGAACAAGATCGAAGATCAAGTTGCCAATGATAAGTTCAGTCTGGAAGTCAGTCTACTGACATTCAAGCAGAGTCAAGACAGTACGACCCAAGAGTATCGCAATCAGATGATTACACCATGCAAGAACAAGACCAGTGCTGCCGATCTCAGAAGAGCCGAGACATCGCTGATGAGTGTATGCAGATCCAAGTTCGACGTGACATTTCAAGTATAATGAGACCAAGTCTACCCGAGTGTGACCTCACGAAGTAAAGGAAGACAGCCAAAGAAGTACCAAGACTACCAAGACTGAAGAAGAATTTAGAATGCCAAGAGGTAGAAGATAATTTTAAACAGAGTTTGATTTGTGTCGTGAAGCAGAAGTGTCTTCGAGTTTGCTTCATATTGGGAAGCCTAAGTATCTTCGTCGCACAGGCAACCTAGGGAGGTCGACGTACTTTTTAACACATCTGGTCAAGGAAGGACTACCTGGAGGACTGCTCACATTAGGAGGGCCCCAGAGTGAGGACGACCAAGGCCACGCTAACTACGCGAAAACGCTCAACACGTTCAAGTCGAATTAACTTGGGGACCAGTGGGCTTGAACACTCGGAGTGATCCAGTTATTTTATTTGCTAAGTTGCTAGTTGACACTCCGAGTGCCCCTTGCATTTCATATTCATTTCCCTCCGATCTTAGGAGGTTTGGTAGTGATCACCGCTAGGATTTGACTGTTGATTACTGTGTGTTGTGGTGTTGGGTTCTAACGGTGGGGTAGCGACCCAGTTGCTAGGGCAACCGCCACAGAACCTTTCGTTGAAAAGCGAGGGTTCACCCCATTGGAGGATTATACATCCCGCGACGGAGTGACAGAGAAGGAATAGTGACATCCGAGAGCCTCGGCTAGCCTAATACAACCTGGCCGAGGTTTCCTGGGTTAGGCCGAGATAGGGCTCTGTACCCATCTCAGATCTCTTGTCTCACGTCTGTACAGTCCCAAATCCGTACTTAAGGGTGAGTTGTCGACCCCTCGGTCGTACTTATTCTGAAACCTCAGAAGCTCCTACAGAGATTTGTTTACGCTTGATATTTGTAAATAGGCATAGGACAAAACATAGGATGACATACAGAGACTCTCTGAGCCTCACATTAAGCAGTTTATAAAACGCAGTCTTCCCCCCAGCTAACAAGAGTCAAGTCCGACTTAGGTAAGTGTAGCTAGCTTATTTAAGTGCCAGGACACGCTCAGTTGTGTGGGATGCCTGTTGATAGACTCAAGGTACATTGAACCGAGAGTTTATCCTGGTCAGGCCAAGAGTTGGTGTGGCCGAGAGATCGGAGGCGACAGTGAAGTGTCGTTACGTGTATACTTAGGGTCTACTAAGGTCCTAGTGTATATTTTGCTCCCCGTCGAGGTTATCCCTCGACACCCCTGTATAAGGCCTAACACGTCGGTACCCTTTCCTCTGCGGGACTGCAGGGTTACGCGCGAAAGCGCAATATAACACCCTAGTCTAAGCTCGTGGCTAGTGGTGTAGGTAAGGGTGACCTAAAACAACCTCGGTATACAGAAGCGCTTACAACCGACCCGGTGTAAGGGATCGTTCCTGGTCTTCAGGTTTGATCCAACAAATCGCTGACCTTCACGGGGAAGCGTGTGTTGTTGGTGGGAACTCACCCGACAAGTGAGAATTCTATCGTGTCCTACACGACAACTGGTGCCGCGACCCGGGATTGGTGTGACCTTCTGTGTGTTGTGGTTGTGTTAGGTTCTACCCTAACGAGCGTTCGAGAGAGAGAAGAAGAGAGAAAATGGCGAAAGGAGGCAAGTCAGCGGTACCAGCAACACCGATGAAGTCAAGTGGAACACGCACCGAGCCTACGGTGCACCCCGGAAGTTCATTGTCGACACCACCGACATCTCATTTGGTGACGATTTTCGAACGTTCAGTAAGTTTCGACGAGTCGGTTGGCTACTCCGACGCCAAGGAAGATGATGATGAAGAGTACCTGGAAGAGAAGGCAGCAATGCCCGACGTTTCGGAAGCCGCTGTGGTATGTGTAGGCCGCAGCGGAGGGGTGAGGTCGCTCGCGCGTAACCTCACCAAAGCGCTGGATGACGTAGCTGGTCCTGAACCGGCCACCGAGGACAGTGATGATGGGTCCGACGGTTTGAAGCGTCGGCGATGACCGGGAAGACAACTTCTCGGTCGACAGGCAACCGGCCACCAGTCAATGGTGATACGCCGGCTGCCAACAAGGTTCTAGGTCGCTACCTGGAACTCATGAAGACTAGGAGCAATTGGATGCAACTGTTCGGCCCGAAGCTGATCCGCCAGGCCGTCTGGATGGACCTCGGGGGCGAACTAGCTGTGCTTATTGACTCGACGAGCACTCGACAAGTGGCTCAGGATACTGTGCTACTCTTGTGCTATGGGGTGCGAGCCTCAGAGGTTTCCATCTGACGCCGCACTCAAGGATTGGACGCCGACTGATGCCGGTACCGCGTTGCGAAAGTAGAAGAAGATGTTACGGACGTCTTTCGGGGTGTCCGAGATTGGGGCAGGCCGTCAATCTATAGCCCGACGCGCACCGGAAGAGCCGGACCCATCAAAGGTCCCGCTTCCTCAAACTCCCAAGAAGCGTGTCAACGAGGGTTCCGATGCTGGTGTCTTTACGGCTACGGCCGAAGCTTCACCGTACATCCAAGACTCGCACATGGTGACACTGAGGTCTGCAAGTCGATCTGAGTGGCTAGCCGAGGAGACGGAAAGTCTACGCCCCACTCTGAACACCCGTCAAGAGACTGGCCGACGTCCCACCAGGAACTACGATAGCCCAGAAGACTTGTCGGACAGTGATAGCGACTCAGGTGACTTCGATTATCTCGATGGAGACCTCACCGAGGAGTGGGCGCGCCAGATCCGTGAGCTGAGCAAAGCGGAGACGAAAAGATCCACACGGAGGCTCGAGCTCGCAACCCACCTTCCACTCGGCAACATCAAACCCTATTCTGGACTCCGGAACAAGAGCGAGAAGTCCATGCAATGGCTCCGAGCCTTTATCTACGAGATGAAGGGAACGCATACGCCACCGAACGAGTGGTGTATGGCGTTTGAACTCAGTCTCCAAGATGGGGCCTTACATTGGTACCGACAACTCCCACGCAAGACTCGTCGTACGTGGAAGTTGTTGAGCGATGCATTTATCAAGTACTACTGTTCACGGTTTACTCAGTCTGCGAAGGCTCGGTATTATTCAGCGAAACGAGAGGATAAAGAGCGCGAATAGGCTTAACGGCTACGCCCGCAATGCCGGAGTGCAGTTCGAGAACGGTGGACGCGATGCTAAGGACGATGTGGAACACTTTCTGGATTCGTGCGATGATCGAGGTCTAGAAGAACGTCTGTGTCACGTCCGAGTTAAGGACATTCATGACTTCGAAGATATGGTCAACGACATCCTTCGTCGCCGGGAGCGTAAAACATCCCGAGAGTCGTCAGGACGCCGTCCTAAGAACCAAGAAGATAGCCGTCGACATGATGGTAGGCGCACCGAGGGTTCGCGAGACAGTTATCGCCGTGATCGACATGACCGAGAACGTCGTCGTGACGATTCACGCCCGGGAGTCACGGTAGCGAATGCGCTGACCGACCTCGTCGCTGCATTGAATGTGAACGACGCTACTAGGTCGTGATCAAACCGCCCAGAGACGCGCCATCATGGTTATGATAGCACCGAGACATCTAGCGACGACGAACGGCACCGGGACGGCAGCCGAGGTCCCAGCGAAGGTTCCGATAGCGATTCCAGTCTCGACGGTGAATACGGCCATGTTGCAGCCGCCAACGACAGCGAACGCCGCACCGCTGCAGAAGAAACATTGCTCGGTCCGACCACCGACACCCTAGGGGTAGTAATGGTCACTTCAACAAGGACCGAAGCTACGGACGAGATAATCGACAGCGCCAGTACGGTCCTTGTGCAGCCTGTGGCAGTATGTCGCACTCAGTGCACTACTGCTACAGACGATGCAAGTTGTGCAAACAAGGGCACGATGCTGGAAAGTGTGACGCCCTAAATGAGCTCACCAACCTCCTACGATCGAAGGTCAACAAGAAAGATCTCACGCCTGAGCTACAAAGCTTAATGTTCGGGAATCATTTAAACTAGGCAGCCCGCCAACTGAAACTAGGTTGGTCCCAATCGAACTGCCACAGTTAACCGAGCCTGCAATAGACGCCGACTATATGTTCGCGTTCGCAGGTGAGGTGAATTGGCCCGAAGACCGAGAGATTATGAGTGTGAAAACGATGGAAATTGAAAAGGAGAGATGTGTATACCTCAGTGAGTGTGGAGTGAAGGAGTGGAGTAGCGATGAACCTAGTGGCCGCAAGACCGAGGGTTCGATTGCTAGTATGTCCCGAGTTGAACGAACGCCCCGAAGTCTCGTCCCGAGGACGAAGTTGCTCCCGGGCGAGAGATTGGGGTGGTGGTCGTCCCAACGGTACGACAAGAGGAAGAGAATGAGAGCTTTGGTCAAGGGCGCGGTAAACGATGTGCGAACGAGGATTCTGTTCGACACTGGGGCCAACGTCAGCGTGATCTCGGCGAACTACGCCAAGTGACTGCTGTTGCGTGAGGTCCCGGACCATGGCCGAAGCTTGGAAGTGCGGGGCATTAACCCCGGAGTACTAGAGACTCGCAGACGAGCGCTCGTGAAGATCACCCTGGGGTGGGAGCGAGTGTACGAGTTTGAAATGTGGATCATGAACCACAGTGCAGGTGTTGATGTGGTCCTCGGAACGGACTTCATGATTCCGGCGGGTGTCCGGCTGGACCTGTTCCACAGGACAGCTAGACTGCCAGATGAAGTGATGGTGCCACTAATTAAGTCGCTGAGCGCCGCGGATGACGAACCCTACGGCACTCAAGTGGTTGGTGGACCGACCGAGGACTTGTATATCCCCGGTCATGAGTGACGAGAGTTTCGGCTTAAGTGCAAACGACCCTCCCGGGACACTCGCGAAGTTTGGATCCGACGGACGCAGAGACTCGTCCCGACGGTAGCGAGGTTTAAACGGGGGCACCCGACATGGGTCCGGCTAACGAATATTACCTCGAAGGTCACTAATAGTTCAAAACATGAATCGGTTGTGCTATGGGTACCGATAGGCGAACTTCCGCGTGAGCCTGGGTACGTACGCCTACGTTCTAACAAGTATAAGGAGTGGCAGAACCTTGCCTACGCAGAGAACTGTGACGAGACGCTGTTTGAACGAGAACGCGAGCTCTATTAGTGTTGGCTAGCCGAGCAGCCGCCTGCGGTCGAGCGCAGAGAGTATCCGACACCTCGGAATATTCTCACTAGAGACACCGAGGATTCGGGTCCAGTCAAAGAGGCTCAAGTTTACTGCGCCGGGGATATGATTAAGGCCAAGACATGACCAGCAGGGAATGTGGTCGACGCGACGATTCGCTTGCTGTAAGGACCGCTGCTAATGTGTCGGATGGCGCAGCAGTCGAGAGGACACCTGCCGAGGAGTCGGAGCACACGATACCAGTGCTAGAGAGTGGCGACCGAGTGTTCGAACAAGCTCAGAGGCAGCCCTCGACTCACGCTACAGACGATGCATTGTGCACCGAGTCCCCAAATGGTGTGGCACTCGGGAATATTGGCGCCGCGGGTCAGGTTCGGGACGAGCCAGACGACCGAGCTGTACATACCCCGAAGATCCGGAGTGTATATTGACGGCGGCCTACGGGTCCGCAATGCCCGAGATTGCAGCAGGAGTTGTGTCAGGTCGTGACACTGTAGAGAATTGCGTGTCCGAGCATTTGGCGACCGACATCGAGCTCACCGACTACGCCCAGGAATTGGCATTCCTGCCTGACCTGACCGAGAATACGGTTATGTGGTGTTGCAGAACGCACAAATCCGTCAGATGTGGGTAAATATCACGCAACCACAATAATCGCCGAGTTAGGTCGGCGTTTGTTGGCCTGCGCTGGGTTGTCCCCTAGCGGTTCGGCCCTTCCGGGACAGCTGGTGTCTCGCTTCCGCCGAGTACCAACCAACCAAGCCAGCCAATAATACGTTATCCCGTGCCCTCCACTAAAGGATGGACGACGGCGCGTTAGCGCTTTTACGGGTCGCCGAGGCAAAGGCTACTCGGCTGAAAGAGTAACGGTACCCGGGCTGTACGGTATACCGACCCGCCGAGCTCGGCGGGGTTTGTTCTTCGCGCTTGGCGAGACACGCCCTTCCCCGGGCCAACCTAATCTCTTGGCGCTACCAGTCAGAACTCTACAAGCTATGCCTCTCGAGTTCTGACGGCAGACATAATCCGGCCCGTGCAGGGACTTACCGGAAGAGTGTACACGTGTTCTAGACCTAGAAAATTCTGCTCAGTTTAATACTAGGGGCTTAAGCCCCTTTTCTGATTCCTAATTGGTTCCTATACAAATATCTAGTGAAATAGAGTCGTTATAAATCTTGCCGACCTTTCAGCCCAGTCGATGCAACTGTTCCTGGCTCTTCCAATAGTCGTTGGCTCCTGCGCCTGGTTGCATCTTCTTCTAATAGCTTTAGAGATGCTATAGCCGAGTCCTTGAACTCAGCGTCTTCCTCTAAGAAGTCTTCAGCCGAGTCCGTACCGTGGACCACCACTCCTAAGCTGCTTTTAAAGCCGAGTTCTGGTGCGTCGCAATCTTGTACCGTAGGCCACGGCTCCTTAGACTCAGCCAAGGGCCAAACTTGATGTTCGCTACATCACAACTGCCCCGGTTATGATACGAGCCGAGCTGGTGAGTGTCAAAACCCATCTTTTTCGCTCTCTCAAGAATCGACTTCGCCACCGTTAACTCCATTCGTCGCTTCCTCCACGTCATGGCGACTCCACCAGCTCCACAACACTCACAGGTACGGCTCTGCTGTCGCCTCAGCACTCTCGTTCATCCACTAACATGTCAGGTTCTTCTACAGGCTTCTCCACTTGTTCCCGTTACTCCTACCGACCATGGTTCGGAGGCGTCCGCTGAGTTGCCGGTTAGAGGGGCCAGCGCTCTTGGGGTCAGCAGTGGTCGGGGTAACCCGGTCATTGACCTGACAACTTCCCTTGAGAATGGTCCCGGTTCTGGACCGTCCTCTTGCACGTCCTCCCCTCGTCAGCCGAGCTCGCCGGGCGACACCACTTCGGACGCCACCATTAAGTCGAGCTCGGTTGGCGTGGCTACCTCGGATCCGGTTTCCACTCTCGTGATGGAACAAGGGGACCGTCACCACAACGAGCACATTCAGTTGGCTCGGTTGATCGCTTTCGCTGTGACTCAGCCGCCTGAACCGTCTGACTCGGCTCAGCGCCAGGCTATCCTCCATGCTGAGTCGGCCAGTGCTCTGGTGGACATCCTTCGAGGCGAATATCAGCCTCCTAACTCGTCTGCCGAGTTAGCCCAGCTGAGAGTCGATTTACACTCGGCTGAGGCGTCCAACACGTCTCTCCAGAAGCGACTGGGCTCCTCGCTGGACCAGGTTGCTCAGGTAAAGCTGTAACTCGAGACGTCCGAGCGAGAGTGTCACCTCTGGAAGCGAGAGGTTGACAAATCAGTTGGTCTCGTCACTTCCCTCCGGAAGGCTTTAACTGCCTCCGGAGCTGAGCTCAAGCAGGCCAGGGCTGCCCAGTCGGCTGAGGTCACTGCCACTCAGTCCGCTCTTCATGCAGCCGAGCTCATGATCAAGAGCCGAGATGAGGACATTACGGCTCTCTCCAAGTCAATTGTCGAGCGGGATGAGGCTTACAAGATCCTCCAAGGCGTCTCAGCCAAGCATTTCCAGCAGCTTCAAGAAATTGTGTTGTCGTTGGATGATGATGGCTCCTACAAGCTTCGCCACGCAAAGAAGACCATCGACGAGATGAGGGAGACCATTCTTCGCCAAAAGAGGATCATCAGTCGGCAAGGGTTTATACCCATGCATGATCCTCACATGGCTGCTGCGGCTGGAGCTGGCCTGGACGTTCCTGGAATGGATCTCGCTTCGCTCAAACTGAACGCTCGACTTTGCCGCTTGCTAGCCGAGCGGTTTCCGGAAGTCATGCTAATTCCGGATAGCGAAGACCAGATCGAGGAATTGCGCATCTGTTCACGTCAATCCGGCTCGGCTGGTATTCAGGCTTCGGCTTCCGACTCGGTTGCTGTTCCTACGCCAGCCCCTGGCTCGGCAGCAGCGTTGCCGCCGAGTTCCAGCTCGGCGGGTACTCAAGTTCCGCTTCGCCACCGCCCTTCGCGGTCAATTGAAGCTCTCCGCCGAGTTCGGAAGGATAAACTCACGCCTTCCCAGCGCCTGCGCGTCCTGGCCAACCCTGAGTCGGCTACAGCTGCGGGCCCTTGCAAGGGGAAGGTTGTCCTTCCACCTTTGCAGCCGTATGGCCAGCCGTTGCCTGGAGAGGAAGGATACGAGGAGGCTGCTGCTCTTATCGGTCCTCCGGACGATCGCTTGTTGGCAGCTTCCGACAGCGAACTGACGGTCCTACCGGCTCGGCCATTACCTCGTCAGAGGAAAACAGCCAAGACTACTTCTCCTCGGTGCTTGGGAAGCTCATCCGCCGAGTCTAGTGGTCTTACCATCAGTATGCGAATGTTGACTATTTGTCGGGGAGTGCTTCTGGCGGGGTAGCGCCGCATTCCGCTGCACCGACCTCGGCAGGCCAACCCGCCGGGTTAGCTGCGTCGTCGACCCAACCGGCCGCTCCTCTAGCGTCCTCATTGTCGATGAGCACTCCTCCAGCGATGACAGTACCGAGCTCATCCTCGGTTGTGGTTTCAGTTATTCCTCCGGTTCCTACGCCGAGTCCAGTGACTCCACTTGGGACCCCTGTATCATTGCCAGCTCAACTTAGCTCGGCTAAGGGCCCATCGCAAGTGCCGTCGAGCTCAGTTGCTCGTCTCTTGGCCTGCAAAAGTCGTCCTGTGGTGCCATCTCGGGTAGTTGCTGCTCCTGCTCGATAAACATCGCCGTCCGGTCGTCCTCTCCGTACGGCTGCGGCTACAGCCCGCCAAGTTAATGCCCAGTTGTTGGAGAACCTCGGAACTTCAGATAATGTGGTACTTGGTCTCGACGGTGGATCTACAGGTCACAAGTTCATTCCGCCGAGTTCAATTGGGTCTCTTTTGCACCCACTAGAATTCTCAAGTGACTCGGCTGATGACGATCAAACAGCCGAGACCAGCTCGGCGAATACGGCCTCGACCGCTGCAAGTAATGCCTCGGTCGGTTCTGCTTCAAGCCTGGCCCTTTCTCGTCTCGCTCAGCTCTTTGGCTCTGATGATGAGAGCGATGATGACGACGACATGGGTACCGACTCGGTTGACGTGTCTGCTGTATCTACGGTAGTTTCTTCTCCGCCTCCCCCTCCTCATGGCAAGATCCAATGCTATTTGGCTGCTGGCCAAGTTCCTCCTGGTCCGCCTCCGACTCCTACCTCGGGAGGGTCTTCTCCTCAGGTGCTAACCCTGTCGAAGAAGCACCGGAAGAAGCGCAAACACAAGCACAAGCACAAGCATAAGCACCGCTCATCATCTTTAAGTGGCGGTTCGGACAATAGCGACTCGGCTCGTCCCAAGAAGAGACGGAAAGCCGTTCCTGGTAAGTCCCAGGCGCAAGTGTCAGCGGCAGCCGAGTCTGGGGATCCTGAATCTGGTCGAGCGGTTCCTTCTGGAACTTCCATAACGGGCTCCCAAGGGCCCACCTCTCACGACGCGGCTCTGGCTTCCAACTCGGCTCCACAGTCTACCAGCGTTGTTAGCTCGGCTCCGGCCTCCGATTCTACTCGGCGGTCTGCGGAGGTGGCCCTCCCAGCTCAGCTGCGAGTTCCACTGGCGCAGCTCCGCACTAGAGCCATGCAGTCGGCCTCAAGGGACTCGCGCATCACTCCTCAGCTGGCGAGACTCCGGACCTTGCCGTTCTTCCATGCTGGCGCCGAGCGCTGTTGGGCTGGAATATTGAGCTGTCAATCTGGCCGAGTTCCTTTGGAGTCTTCTGGTGGTGTTAAGCCTCGTGTCCGCGCCACTCTCTCGACTCTGGCCGGAGTGCGTTCGTTCGTGGATGTATTCTGACACGAGGCGGTTTTCAGAAAATTGCCGACGACGTGCCGTCACCTCTGTGACTTGGAGTGTGTATTGGACTGTGATTGGTGGATGACTTGGATACGGAGCGGCTGTACCCGTGTGACATGGATGGCGATTGTGGGATGAAAATGATGTTATGGGATAAATCCAGTACTCGACCGCAGATGGGCCCAACTGGCTGGAAGTGTGATTCCTGGGAGTGCACACCCAGGGGTGCAAAGAACACTCAGTCCAGCCGCGGACTTTCCCTTACGATGAGTGCCTAAAGTCTGGCGGAAAGTGTGTCTGGCGAACGTATCCCAGAGTACACCTCATCTTGCTGTGGACCAAAGTAACGACAAAGGATCATATTACCCTGAGAAATCAACCCACTACTACCGTGATCATGCGCAGGAGGCCGCTAAACCCGCTAAGTGCTTGGATTTGTGGAGATATATGCGAGTCTGTGACGCAGCAGACCTAATATCCAGAGTACCGCATGGTGACCCAGAGTTCACCCCCTGAGTACGGGTGACCCAGAGTTCAAGATGAATCTCTGGGTTTGGACCGCGAATCCAGACTCTAAATACCAAAATCCAATGTCTCCCAAGCTAATATCCAGAGATCATCATAGACCCCAATGACCCCCAGAGTTTCACAGAAATCTCAGGGATGACCCTGAGTGTCATGTGATTCTCTGGATTTCAAGTCAGTCCGAAGCCAGTTTGCAATCAAGTGATGTGTGACCTTGAAGGATCAGCATGGATGTGCAGAGTGGACACTTTCAAGGAATCGAGAGGGAATCCCGTGTCATATTAGACCTAGGCTAAAGACCCACATTTGGCACTTTCGAAGCCTGACAACAATGGAATCGCAAGCCGATCGCAAGTTTGGACCGCTGAACCCAAGGTATACTCAAGACAAGATATTCGACCTCAAGCATAGTGAACAGAAGATATTTGCCCTAAGAAGAATGCAGAAGATAGAGAGAAAGAGAAGTAGCTGATAAAAGACAAACAGAGTTCAATTTTCCCTGTACTGCGCAAGTGACTTCGGCCAAGCCTGCCGACGACCATTCCGGAGGACCCGAGACTACGACCGCGGGACGCTAAGGGCACATCAACGGTGAAGGACGACCGTCTGTGTGGACTCCATCAAACTCAAGTCCAGTTAGGTGGGGACCAGTGACGGCCTTGAGCTTCCTGGAGTGATCCATCTATTCCATATCCTAGTTGGGTCACTTGCTGTGCTCGTGGTAGCCCATTTCATACTACCGAAGGGTATTCTGGGGTGCTAGGTAGTCGCCTCCAGGATTTTGTATTGACTGCTTGTGTGAAGGGAAGGTTATTGATAGTGATTGTATTTTCCTCCTGTATTGGAGGTGGTGCGCGTTTGTGTGAGTCTCAGGGGAGCTAGGCCCCTGAATTTAAGACTCGAGCGAGCCTAGTGTAGGAGTGACCCACCGTCCGAGGGTCCAAAAGAATAAGTGACGGCTAGTTGTAGTGTTTGTATACTCTGTATTTGTTGATTTATCAAGCTAAGGGGGCATTTGTGTAAGGTGTCTTCTGAGTTCCAAGTCCCGGAGTTGACCGAAATCCCGAACTCTGAATCTGTGATATTCAGGGTCTTGGGTGATCTGATTCTCTGGGTTTGCCTTTTGGAGTGGAGGTGCGTTCTGGATTAGACGTGCACTCTGGCACTTCTTCAAGGCTACACTTACAATCGGTGGAGTGCCGTTCCGTCGAAGACAAACGAGCCGACAGGGATTACACGAGGTACCCACGCCAACCAAGGGGAGTGATTCTCTGGGTTTAAAGCTTCGCGGCTGCGAACCTTTGGATCAGTCGCCTTGCTGTTGACTCTCAAGTCGATTCTCTGGGTTTATACCCTGAGGAACATCTTGGGCTGCGCTATACAAACCCCCTGGGCGATAAAGGTTTCATCGGTCTAGCCACAGCTGGTGCGCGTGCCCGGATTCGATTGTCGAGGATTTCACCGAAGTCAAGTGTTGAAGGAGAGTTGAGTGCCCGTCAACTTCAAGCTGCCAAGATGCCTGGAGGACGAGAGGCGAAGAAGAGTGGGCGTGGTGACGGGGGGCGCGGTGAGGCGTCACGTCAGTCGCGTCGTGTTCAAGGCTTGGGGCCTGAAGAGCACAAGGACCTGGAAACAGTTGTCCGCGACGCTCGGAAGGCGAAGAAGGCTGCTCGCGAAAGCAAGGTAGCGCAAGGTCGGGACGTCGAGGCGTCTGCTGCTCAAGATCAGTCGGCCGCTGGATCGCAAACCACAGAGGATCAAGTTTCCCCTGGGTTCCAAGGTTCATCGGAGGCGAATTCTGGGTCGCAGACCCCTGAAGTTCCAGAGGAGCGCACCCGCGAGGGTGGTGCTCAGGCGTCGGAGGGAGGCGCCAATGCGGTTGAGTCCCCGGAGGTGATTGACTTGGTCTCATCTTCGGACGAGTCTGTTGTGGAAGTGAAGCCGGAGCCCGTGCGAATGAAGGAGGAGGCGAAAACCCTGAGTTCCAAAGTGAACTCTGGGTTCGCACCCCCTGAACCTAGGGTGTTGGCACCAAGTCCGCAGGTGAAGCCTGAAGGTGGCGCTCAGGAGACTGCTACCCCTGTTCCAGAACCAAGAACAATGGCGTCGGACACTGAAGCCATGGTGCTGTACATTCGTCGCGAAGTTCGACGCTGGGAAGAGGCGAGCCCTGGAAGAGTGACACCTCCAGGTGTCGTTTACGAGTGGCCGACTCCGAAGCCGGATGCCAACTCGTACTTCGCCGCCGCGTATGCGACTGGAGACTACTTCAAGTGGCGTTTGTCTCTGGCGAATCAAGATGAAGCCTGGATTTCTGAATTCCATGTAGCCCGGTGGGGCGTCGGAACGGCCCAGGATCTTACCGCAACTACGATTCCCCAGAGTATCATGACCGCGCGCGAGTGTGTTGCCATTCTGCAGACACTGTTCTTCGAAGCTGGTTTCGAGTTCGTCAACTTGATCTCGGGCTGGTCCGAGACACGTGCTTCTAGGATTCCGGAAAGCCTGGTGCGTTCGGTCTTTGAGGAAGTCCAGAATTTCATTGCGGTGGAACTGGTGGAGTGGAGATTGGTGACAGCTGGAGTACCTTCCAAGGTGAACTCTGAAGGTCACGCCACACCAAGCGTTCAAGAGCAAGTATCAAGGTTGGAGTACCACAAGGAAGATGGAGACGGTGATCTATTGATGACCGATTACGATGCGGATCTACTGGGCCGTCAGTTTGTTCTGAGGTTCAGAGTCACCGGCCTCAGGATTTCACGGAGTCCGCGAGGGTCAAGTGACGGTGAGCCGCAATCCAAGCGTTCCCAGCATGGACCGCCTCGCCCACAAGTCCCGTCGACACCTTCGGCCCTATCCACACCGTCGTTGTCTTCTCTTCCAGCGTACAAGTCCTCGACCAGTATTTCGCTTCAGAATTCCACTCCCCTGAATTCCATGTCCAATGGACGTGAATCTCTAGAGATGGAAGCCAAGGATGCTGTTCCGGACTTGGTGCCAAGTGTTATTGGCACTTCACGCGCTTCAGACGAGAGTACTGCCTCAGGCGCCCAGACGTCTTACGGTAGCTCTTCGTCTTCGTCGATGAAATCGCTTGGACAGCAAGTAGGAGCTCTGGCGCTTGTGGCTCAGAGTGCAAGCGGTTTCACGGCTACCGGAGATCTTGGATTCCAAGTCACCCGGACGGTCATTCCTCATAGCCATGTGGCAGTCGAGCAAGAAGACGTCGAGATGGAGTCGTCAGTGCATTCTGACCCAGAGGCTACATTCAGGAAGACCGGTCTTCCCAGGATTTCAGCAGCTACCGCCGAGCCAAAACCCAGGGAGGCTTACCCGAGTTCAGGGTTTGACGGTACGAGGGACGTCGGTACCGACGAGCGGATGCAGCATCAGAGTTCCAAGAGTGAAGTGCACTCTCGGCGTTCGACGAGGTCCAGGAAATCAGTTGTTTCGAGCCGCTCGAGTGCATCCAGATCTGCTTCGTCTGTGTCTTCAAGATCGGGCCCCGCCCAAATTGAGCTGAATGTCTTGCGACAACAGCAGGAGTGGCAGGCCCGTATGGAGCAGGAACAACGCGAGTTTCTCGCCAGAGAACGCCTGGATGCCTTGGAGCGTGAGCGACTCAGGGAACAACGTGACTTGGACGCGCGTCGCCAGATCCAGGAACTCACGGATCGCTTGGTGCATGCAGAAGTTGCTCGGCGAGATGCGGAACGGCGTATGAAGGATACGGAAGCGCACAAGACTCATGGTCCGACCGAAACTCAGGGTGCGACCCAGAGTGTCATGGAAACTGTACGTCTTGAGCGTGAGCGCCTAGATGCCACTTACGCTGAGCGTTGGCAACAGCGTGAAGCCGAAGCGGATGCGGAGCGTGCGCGTTGGGTTCCGAAGTCCACGCTAGCTGGAAAGAGCAAATGTCGACTATGGAGCAGAAGGTCCAAGAGCTTGAGGCGGAAAGAGAGCGAGAGCGAGAATCTTCCCAGAATATTCAGCGGTTCCATGCCGGCCAGGTGCGCGACCTTCGTGCAACATTGGCTCAAGTTCAAGGGCGGCGTGCGACTGTGACCCCTGATTTGGCAACAAATGTGAGGTTGTCAGTAGCCCAGAGTCCTGAAACCGCAACTCGATCCCAGGAGTCCGATGGTATAATCAGTGGAAACGCAACTGTCGCAGGCCAGAGACAGGGACAGCTGATCTGAGGAACACTCCCGAAGTCGCTGCCTCTCAGCGAAGGGCTACCCTCGTGCAGTTTCCCGCCGACACTTCCGGCAGGACGAAGCATGTCAAGCGAGGGCATGGCGCTCCTGAAACCAAGGTGATACAGGATGTCAAGCCTGAACCTGTACCTGTGGGAAGATCGTCGGATTCTAGGAGGGCAACAGCCTCTAAGCCCTCGCAAGATTCGAAGACAGGCTCCAAGCGCTCTGTGTCCAAGAAGCATCGGCAAGATAAGAAGAAGCGCAGGGATGTCAATCCTCCTTCGGACTCGGACCCAAGTTCCGACTCCAGTGATGATGACTCGTCTTCTGAAAGTTCCGAGGATAGTTCGGATGAGGACGCTGGGGTTAACCTGACGGCGGCTTCTGCGACTCAGGCTGGCACTACGCTCCTGACATTCCGGCCGTATATCAACTCGAATACTCTGGGTGAGTTCGACACTAAGGCGTCACTCAGAGAACGGGTGCATTGGTGGGAGCGTTTCGCGAACATGGCAGCTCAAGGAGGTTGGTCCACGAAGATGCGAACTCAGGAACTCAAGCTGAAGCTCCCAGGAGCTGCGCGTGACTGGTTCAACCAGTTACCCAAGCACACTCAGCGTGACTGGAAGGAGTTGGCATCCGCCTTCAGGAAGAAATACTGCAAGGCGCGCTCATCGTATTCTGAGCGATATTTTACGATGGAAATGAAGAACTCTGAAAGCGCCCTGGACTTCTTCTATCGTCTGAATTCCGCCGCTGGCAAGGCTGACATTGACTTTCGCAAGTCTTCGAAACGCCTAGAGAAGCATATTCGGAGGTTCATTACGAAACTCAGGGATACGCGTCTTAAGACGTCACTGCAAGGTCAAAGGTTCAGAAATATCGCTGACCTGGAGTACGCTTTGGAACAGGACGAAGAAGTTTGGAGTCGCAGCGACCGGGATGCTCCGCCACCCAGAGTTCGGGACTTTCGTGCCGACAATATCCCTCAGGGACGCTTCAAGTCGAAGCGTACCGGACGTGCATACGTAACTAGGGGCGGTGTCTCAGACTCCGAGTCGGACGAAGATCCTGAATTGCATGCGCGTTTCCAGGAAGTTACCGCTGAACCCAGCATTCCCGCAAGGACTTCGAGTGTGAACTCAGGGTCAACTCGTGAGATATCTGGAGAAGAAGCTACCACGTCTAGTGCTGGAAATCTGCCAAGCACAAAGGGTGTCGAGTGGACTCAGACGTTGACAAACGAGGTGTATCGCGTGATGGATAACATGGGATGGCGTCCACCAAACGCCTACTCTGGAACAAATGCGAATTCTGGATTCCGTTCCCCCCGTCGCGAGAACCCTAACTGGGACAAGTTCTGTGAGAAGTGCCGCAAATGGGGACATCCTGAAGAGGACTGCTGGAAGGACAGGAAGTGTGACCGTTGCCTGGAAACAGGCCATCCAACCCACATGTGTCGAGCGCAACCGTGCGAGAACTGTGGAAAGATGCATCTAGGAAAGCCGTGTGAAGACTGGAAAACCCTGGAAGCCGTGAAGAAACTCGCCCGCCAAGGTGCACTGAAGGACATGCCAAGCCAAATTCTGGATAAGCTCCTGGATGGCGAAGCAAACTCTGGGCGGCCGTCAAACCAATAAGCCCGCTGGGTGGGGACCCAGTACGCGTCGGGCCAGTGAAGGCCCCAGAGTTATGTGTTCTAGTGTATGTAGGCCCGGAGCTGAGAACAAGAACCCAAGATAACCAACAATGCATGACTACTTTGATTCAAGATTTCATGACTCTCCCTGAAATTCAACATCCTGAACAAGTGAACCCTGGGACAGTGAACTCTGAAGAAATTAGGGAGTTCAAACTAAACCTTGGGAACGCTATGGATGGTGGGAAGATAATGACCCTGACCCAAAGAAACGTGATGTGGCGATGGTGCATGGTGCCGTGAACGACTGTCGGACGAAAGTTCTCCTGGATACCGGTGCGACTGTGAACATTGTGAGTTTCGACTTAGCGCGTAAGCTCGGACTCCGCCTCAAGTCGCACAAACAAACCAAGGTATCCGGTATGGGAGGTGTTCCGACGTACATCGGCGCCAGTGCTCAGGTGAAGATCACTCTCGGTTCGAGAGTGGTGTACCTCTTGGATGTTTGGGTCGCTAATATTGGCGAAGGAATCGAAGTTCTCCTGGGTATGAGTTTCATGTTTGCAGCTGGAGTGAGGATTGGTATCCGTGAAGGTCTTGTGACACTTCCAGATGAAGAAACGGTCGTGATGTGTGGATGGAACCCAGAGGAGCGTCTGGGTGTTGACATGCCTGTGGAAACCACAAGTAGTTGGTACCTGGCCCCTGGGGAATCCAAGGTGGTGAAGATTTCGTATGGGATGACAAACCCACAACGTGAAGTCGTGTGGGCAGGACGAGGTGATCGCTGGGTGACCCGCTTGATTTACGCTGCAAAATCCTGGCCGGTTGCTGTGAAGGTGGTCAACATTTCGGACAAGGACGTCTGGATTGACAATAGAACTCCAGTCGCCCGGATTGTAGAGTATGGCTTTTTCCCGCGCGCCGGACGCTTTGTGCGTCCTGGGTCGTTCGCATATCGTGAGTGGCAGACCCTCATTCTGGAAAATGTCCAGTCACGTGAGGGCAGGATGCGTGCAGAACGTTTAGCAGCGTTGGAACCACCCTGTGTTGATACTCCAAAATATCAGTGGCCTACGAAGATTTTGTCGCGACCTGCAAAGGGGGCTGATACAGCGTTGCTCGCCTCGATTCTCAGGAAACCAAAGATCCGTCGTGTACGATTCGCAGAAGATGCTTCAACTCAGACGGATGAAGTGTCTCCAGTGAGCTTTCGGGAATCTCGAGACATGGCTGTTGATACGAATGACTTAAGTGATAACAGCCTTACGGATGAGTTGTCTGGCATTGCTTCACATGCCGCCGAACCCCGAGTCTAGGGGTGGAAATTGACAGTGATTTTCAGGATTGGCGAGGTGAAGAGAGTGATTCTCTGGATTCTGTTGCGGATAACGATGACTCGCTGGAAGCCGTTGAGGAATACTGGGATATCCCAATCTCTGGGATGCCTGGGACCCCATTGGAGAAGTTAAAGCAGGAATATGAGCGTTGCATGAGACTATCGACTGAGGACCTTGACTATGAGCCTGCGGTTTATATGCGGGAAGGAAGCGAGTTACTCTCTCAGTTGCGTGACCAGTGGTTATGCTCCCTGAGATAAAAGACCTGACTCCTGAGTGCAAGATCGAGGAGGCCGATGTTGGAGTCCCTGGGAAGACAACGCCTGAGATGGAAGACCAAGTGCGGCGAATTCTGGAGTATCATCGGAAGATTTTCTTAGGAGATGGCAATGCAGCTCCCCCACCCGCTCGTGGAGTGGTGTGTGACCTAGATGTGGGTGACGCTAAACCAGTTGCTCAGCGCCCAAGGTCTATTGCGCCGCATCTGTGGACCAAGGTGTATGAACTTCTGAAGAAGCTTTTGGAGAACGGACTGATTGAAACCTCTACATCTCCCTGGGCATCTCCGATCGTGATCGTCCTTAAGAAGAATGGTGTGGATATCCGGATGTGCATCGACTACCGTGTGGTGAATAGCTTTATCAAGCTCTCACACTACCCCTTGCCACTCATTGATGATCTCTGATCGGCTTCGAATCGGCGATGTGGTTTATGAGTTTGGACATGGCTAGTGGCTTCTGGGCTATCAAGATGACCGAGAGAGCCAAGTTAATCTCTGCGTTCGTCTGTCCCTACGGACACTACCAGTGGGTCAGGATGCCATTCGGCCTAAAAATGCACCATTGATCTACCAGGCGGTGCTCAATAACTGCCTGTGGGGATTCTTGCGGCTGTCCCCTGAGGAAGAGGTTGAGGTGGATCAGATGTCTTAGATTTTCTGGGGCTGAACTCTGGGAACCCAGAGTTTCAGGTGATAGTATACCTAGCCTCTCAGTGTTG
>VOQZ01000364.1:0-24639 GCA_008079305.1 Phytophthora palmivora | reverse complement strand
ATAGTATACAAATCTAAGATATTTGCTTCTCAAAGGGCGCATTTTTCACCCTTTAATGAATTCACGGTACTGTTCTGGCATGTCTCATGAGACATGCGATCTACTGTGATTTGTTTGGATTGCTGGTGCATACGATCGTACACATTTGACTTAATTTCATTATGGTGTATGATTACATGATGATTAGTATAATACCGTATTTCATATGTATCAAAAGAAGGTATATACTTAGTTGAACTTAAGTAAAAGGGCGCAAAAATCGCCCTTTTAGAGGAGTATTTCGTACCGTGTTTTGGAAACCATCTAAAAGGGCGATTTTTGCGCCCTTTCACCGCGAAAGGTTAAGGCATAATCTGACTCGGGGGGACGTGTGATCTGGATATTACGGGAGGTGATTACGATATTGGAGAATGGAGAGGCCAGATCACAACATTGCGACTAGTGATCTAATGTTTATGGTTCAGATCCCAGGGTGATCTGCAAAGATGTCGACTGCTATGATTGTGAGGACAAGAAAGGACAAGGATCAGGATGCGTAATCAGTCGATGTGTCGTAAGGATATGATACAGGATGGGATAGGTCCTAACATTAATTCAGAACCGAATTTGCATCGTACGACACAAGTGCTTTGCTACGCGACTGGAAACGGGAACTACATTGGCCCTACGGTATTATAGCGATTTAGGGGTATAGATCTAGATAATATCTAGATAATATATTGGCTAGATCCAACCTCCTAGTATCTTACCCTAAGTGCAGATCCAATCCCGGTATTAATTGCTTAGCCGGTAGATCTCGGTTTCTCAACGATCAAGACGCGCTATAGGAAGCGTCAAGCAATCAAAGGACCCCGCGTAAAGGAAATCTACTACAAAGGAACTACTACAAGGCTGGATCCAGATCTAGGCCGCCGGATCCAAGCTTGATCTAATCGCTTGGACTCCGGATCTACTACTGGCGAGTGATGTGAAGACTTCCACGCTACCCTACGACCCAACGTCACACCAAGACGTTCAACCAACACAGATCGAGTAACTTAGCAGTCACTAAGAGAGGAAGATCCAGCCCAACCGACGGGTACCCAAGGTGAGCAAGTTCAGCAGATCACGGATCATCAGAGGACCCCCTCGTTAGTCGTGTCCGGGCATTGGTGGGAAGTTGGATCTAGCGATCTCGCCGATTTGCTGATCCCGCTACACAACAGACCCTCCTACCCATTACCTCGTGGTATCCTGAAACGACCCGAGATCTCGCAGATACAGGTAAAACCAGTGTTGACGAGCGAGATCAATCAAACTCAGTGGGAAAGATCCGCAGGATCAAACTCCGATCAACCATGAGTAACCGAGGTACGACAACCAAAATTTGGATCAGAGTAAAGGTGGGTGATCTGGATCCAGTGATTGAAGGATCAGCTGTAAGAGATCTATCTGGACAGCCATCGGCCTCGATACAGAAGGCGTCACCAGGGAATCGGGACATTTCCCCGGATCCGGAGGTACATTACCATGAAAGTACGATCTGTATGCGGAGGATGTAGATCAAGAAATGGCGATCCTCCCAGAGATCAACCCCACCACGGATGAGGTGAAGATTGAGGATATCCAAGTTGGAGATCCGGGGATCCAGACCACTGCGGAGATCGAACGCTTGCGTCAGAGGATTTGGAAATATCGACATCTTCTTATAGGGAAGGGGAACGCTTTACCACCAGCCGCAAGAGGTGTGGTCTGTGATATCGATGTGGGAGATGCTAGGACAATCGCCCAACGAGTGAGGAAGATCCTCCTCGATTTCGCGAGAAGTTATCAGAGCTGATCAAGTGATTATTATCAGCTAAGATGATCAGCTATTCTAGATCACCCTGGGCCTTACCGATCGTGGTGATCGTGAAGAAGAATGGGTGGACATCAGGCTGTGTATTGATTATCGCCTAGTCAATAGCCTTATGCAACTGATGGTCTACCCTATACCCCTGATCAACGATCTTCTGGAAGATCTGGATAAAGTCCTGTGGTATTGCTCCTTAGATATGGCCAGTGGATTCTGGGTGGTGACTATGACAGATCGAGCTCAAGCGATCTCAGCTTTCATTACACCATTCGGACTATTCGAATGGAATCGTATGCCGTTCAGCTTGAAGAATGCGCCGCAGATCTACCAACGTCTGATTGACAACGCCTTATATGGAGTCACCCGGGTCCCGCCTCCTGGATCAGATCCAAGATCTACAGATGTGTTCGAAGTGGGAGAGGTTGATGATCCGGATAAGCCATCAGTGATCGGACGCAGATCGCATATCGATGATATCCTTATACCAGCGGATAGTTGGGACCAGCTATGTGATCGAGTGGACGCCCTTCTGGAGGCGTGCGATAAGTGGAATCTGTCGATCAGTGTGGTGAAGAGTTTCTGGGGTATGAATAAAGTGGATATCTGGGCCATCGTGTTTCGAAAAATGGACTGGAGGTGAATCCCAAGGATCTAAAGGCATTAACGGATCTAGCATTTCCTGGATCGCTGAGATCGATGCAATCTTTTCTGGGCAGCTTGAATTATTACAGTCGATTTATCGAAGACTATGCTATCTACGCGGCCGTGCTGTACGAATTGAGAGAGGTCGATTTCGCCGCGATGTCCAAGGATGAAGTGCGGATCCAGATCAAGCGAAGTATGGAATATAAGGAGTTGGATCGACTGGATCCGAAGGAAGATCTAGGATCAGATCTGGCATTAAAGCCTGCGGAACCGTCGGATCCAGGAAGTCTAGATGGAGACCAGGCTGATCCACGATGGATTCGTGCTCATCGGGCCTTCGAGACACTCAAATCGAAGATCGCGTCTACTCCGATCCTACGTTATTTTGATCCGGGTCGAGAGGCGGTGGTGATCGTATATGCAAGTGATTGGGCGATCTCGGCAGCCCTCGTGCAAGAGTATGACCAGATCTACTATCCGGTCACCTTCGTGAGCCGAACGTTGAAGTCGAACGAGTTGAATTATAGCCCAGTGGAGAAGGAGGTGTTGGCGCTGCTACGGATCCTGGATCTCGGATATAACATGCTGGTGGGACGCCGGATCCGGGTGCTGACTAGATACTCCACGTTGGCCTGGTTATTTAGATCGACCGGATTACAAGGGCGATTAGGCCAATGGGCGTCACTGCTATCACCGTGGACATTAGAGATTGTGAAGTGCGTTAAAGGAGAAGAAGAGCTCCTAGGGGTGATTGCGGCTAGTATCACGCCCAGATCCATGGTGGATGAAGCGTTGATCCAGATCTCGCCCAAGAAAGAGCCACGACGGAAGATCCAAGCTCCGATCCCTGTGATCCAAGCGGATGAGGAGCTGTATGTAGTCAGTTTCGATGGATCAGCCCGCGTGAAGCGTGGAGGTGGCGCATATAGTGCGATCTTGTGGAAGTTGCCTGAATGGACGGTGATCCAGGCCAGATCGGCCTATGCGGAAGATCTTACCGTCAATGAAGCTGAATATCATGGGCTGTTACTATGTCTGGATCTGTTGAGTACAGTGGACCGCAGACGAGTGGTGTTCTGCGGTGACTCTAATCTGGTGATCCGACAAGTCAGGGGTGAGATCGAGTGTAAGGCACCCGGTCTGACCTTACTCAAGCAAAGGGCTTTAGATCGTCTGAGGGACTGGCCAGATCACGAACTTGTGCATGTGAAACGAGTTTGGAACGGCAGTGCGGACAGCTTGGTTAGTGCAGCGCTACAGCGACAAGGTGGAGTGAAGATCGAGTCGGATGAGGATAAGCAGGATCTGATCACGTTGAACCGATTGGATGAGGTATTGGTAGTCAAGAGGACGGATCAAGCAGCCCAGATCACGGCGGTAGTGACTCGATCAGGCTTGCGATCTACGACGCGGACGATTTCGGATCCGCGATCATTACGGGAGGAAATAGTTCGAGATCTCAGGATCGATCGGATCCGACAAGCCCAAGACGAGGAGGCGTGGATCTCGGGATTGAAGAAGTATCTGAATGGAGATCTACAAGATCTGACTCAGCAAGAAGCCAAATCATATGCTAATCTGGCAGCCGATTATGATTTGGATCACCATGATCTACTGTTCTACTGTCCCTCCACGAGACCGACGGATGCAGATCGAGATAAGCTGATGCGACTAGTGATCCCAGAAACTCTATATCAGGACATACTACATCACTACCATGTGAGCCTAGAAGGCGGACATCAAGGGATCGGTCGAACTTATCAGCGGATCCGGGATCACTTCCATTGGAGAGGTCTGTATAAGAGTGTCCAAAGATACGTGGGTGAGTGTATGGATTGTGAGACTGGTAAGAGTAAACCTCGGATCCAAGGAGAGTCGCCAGGTAACCTTCAAGCAACATATCCTTTCCAGATCATAGCTATGGATCACATCCCGTCGTTACCCAGATCGCACAAAGGGAATACAGAATTATTGATTTTTGAAGATCTATTCACTGGATATGTGATCGCGAAAGCCAGCTCATCGAGAACCGCTCAGACTGTCGCCGAATCATACGAGGAATGTGTCTTCCGGCGATTTGGGGCCAGCGAGGCGATTAGGCATGATCGTGAACCAGGATTTATGTCCGACTTTTTCCGAGCGTTTAATAAGATCGTGGGTCAACGTCAACGTGCCACGATGGCATATCGGCCCCAAGCTAATGGATCTGCAGAACGCATGGTCCAAACCACAACTCGGGCGATTAAGATGTATGTGCAGGATCTGGATCAACGAGATTGGGACGAGTATGCCGAGAGGATTACCTTCGCGATCAACACCGCGCATGATCGGATCCGAGGAGAAACACCTTTTTATATGGTACATGGGTGGGATCCTAGATCCACATTGGAAGCGGTGATCCCGGTGGGAAGTACGCGAAGACATGATCGGGATCCGCGGCGATGGAGGTATCAGATCCAGCGGTATTATCAACAGGTTCGGGAACAGGTTAATCAACGACTGCGAGAGGCGATCTCAGATCGAGCGGATCTACACAACCAGGAGATCCGTCCGCATCAGATCGAAGTCGGATCTCGAGTGTGGTTATATCTCGATCGCGTGAAAGAGGGATATGCTAAGAAGTTGGCACACTTGTGGCATGGACCATTCCGGATTATAGAGAAAGTTGGAGAACATGCGGTGAAGTTGGAGATCGCCGGATCCGGATATCATATTTTCCCTATGGTACATGTGAACAAGTTGAAGCTCGTGAGAGAGTATCCAGATCGACCACTAATGCGACTCAATGTGGAAAGTCAAGATCGCCTGGATTTTGATGAGGATCTGTTACCAGGGGATAGCTGGATCCAAGATCGCGATCCCGATGAATATGAAGTGGAGAAGATCACAGATATGAGATCAGGAAGGAGAACGAGATATGGACGGATCTACCGAGAATTCCTCGTACACTGGCGAGGATATGACGATCCAACCTGGGTGGATGAGGCAGATCTCAACTGTGGCGCTCTGCTACATGAGTTTCTGCGAGATCGCACGAATCATAATCGATTCGGTGTGATGCAATCTCACGAGGAATCGTGAGGTCGCAATCAACGACAACAAGCTGGTTGTTGTCGTGGTGGAATCGGTTGAAGGATCTACATGAGGGATGTAGATCGGAGGAAGGGGTATGCATATATACATGTGGAATGCGGTGATAATGAAAGATCAAGTCTCGAGATCCAGAGATCCTAGCGGATCGAGGTAGATCACGACTCTATGAGGATGGATCGAGGTAAATGGGAAGTATACAAGTCAAGATCATCGGACATATATTGAAGGATGTTATGAAAAGATATAGATCACGCACGAAGAGCTAATCGCTACGATCTAGCTACTGGCCGGAGGCTGTGCCACTTGAAGACCGAAGAACTTGCGATCCAGGCGAGGGGGATGGCGCGCAGGGTGATCCGCAGTGTGATCCCGATAGAGGTTGCGCCAGGGATCTGCTGTGTCGGCCTCGGCTAACGCCTCCAGCAGATCGGCGGGTTCCCGGCGATTAAGCTGAGGATCGGCCAGATTAGCACGTCTGGCCTCGATCCCGGGATACCAAGCCACCTCATCAGTCCGCTTGGGGAAGTGGAGGAAGAATGGATCCAAGAGTAGATCCAGATCGCACCACCCCTCGATCATAGCCTGGATCAACGTGAGCAACATGCGCTTCCATCGATTTCCGGCGTGTGATCTGCGGTTATTGCGCTGCTTGGCGAAGGATCCCAGCCATGGCGACTGTGCGATCATAGCAGCGGTGATCGGGAATTTATGTGTCGACTCCCAGTACGCGATCAGCTCGGAAGCTTCAAAGTCACGGTACTGTCGGAGGAAGATCCCGAGTCGACCACCAACATCGGCCTCGAAAGAGTTAGGGGGTAGGGTGTTTCGGATCACCCGCCATGGCTCCGCCGCTTGCAAGGCCTTGACATTGGCCTCCGTGATCAGGTGACCACAGAACGCAGGAGCAGTCGGAGAAGTGAAGATCGTCGGCCGGTGAGGGAAGATCCAGTCTGGCCGGAATGGCAGGATCGGGAACAAGAAGTTTACAGTCATGGTAATCAGAGTTTGATTAGCCAACCGAGACTCGATCCACGGATCTATGTCGGCGGCAGCCATGACCCGGACAATCCGCCGACCGGGAATACACCGACCCTCAGGGAATGGAACCTGAGGGACGAAGGTGATCCGAGGAGGCCGATGTCCAGGGGGCGGATTGGTCGGACCAGATCCGCCTGTGGGGCCAGATCCGTTGCCCTGGTCTCCGGATCCAGCATCAGAGTTCGAATCATCGGATCCACCTGGAGATCCGCCGGATCCGGCTGCAGATCGGCGTTGGGGAGACGCATGATCTCGACGGCGAGCCTCAGATCTGGACTGGGAAATGGCTATCAAAGTTTGAGCCTCATAGAGGTCATCGGCCACTTCGGCGTCCTCCTCCTCCTCATCCCCCTCTGCCTCATCGGATCCAGATCCAACCTCGATCACCTCGCCTGATGATCGACTCCGTTCGACATCTTTGGAGGGCGGGGTTGATGCTTGATCTGGAGAGGGCGATCGCCCTTCAGCAGATCCTCCACCCAGATCAAACTCGGATTCATCCTCTTCATCCATGGACTCATCCTCCGCCTCGAGAGGAACGGATCGCTTCTTCTGAGGCCGCGAAGGGGAAGGCGAGCTAGATCTGCTGCGAGATCGTTTGGACTTGGAGGCGTCAGCATCTCGATCCCCACTGCCCGATGTCTCCGCGGAAGGAGAGCGTGGGATTCCTCCCGCGGGCTGATCCGTGTCGGATCCAGGATCCAGACGCAGTTGGGTCTGAGGAGGAGGCGCCCCGATTGTGGCCGAGATGGAGGTGAGGCGTTGGAAGGCAGCAGTGTATTCATGACGAAGGGCATCCCGTTCACGGACCACTTTGCCCAGATCCCGGGAAAGCGTACGGATCTGAGCCTGATTCTCAGTGATGGTACGCTCCCGATCTGCATAGGCCTTCTGGGCTACCTCCACATCGTTACGCGCGCGGGTCAGATCGCCCTCCAGTGTCTGCAACTGGGCCACATCTGAAGCCGATCTAGCCCGATGGGCTGCCAGATCCGACTGTAATAACCCCAGCGTCCGCTGCGCTGACAGGATCGCAGCATCCCGCGCACGGATCTGATCTCGTAGAGAGTCACGCTCTCGAGTGATCTGGTCAAGATCGGCTTGAGTGGGGCCCATAGATTGGGGAGTGGCCTGCGAGGATTGCGGATCGGGACCCGGGGACTCGCGATCGGCGCGATCGGAGCGAGATAGGAGTAGCTCTGCCTCGACCCGATCTAGCTCAGATCGAGTCCGGCGCAAGCTCTCCTCAGTCGCCGATAATGCAGATTCTGCATCCTCCCGACTCCGATCCAGATCGTGATTAGCCTGCTGAAGATCTAAGATCTCTCCGCCGGCTTGTGTCATCTCGGACGTGAGATGACGGATCGTGGATTCCAGACGACCTCGATCTTGGCACAGATCGTCGATGTGTGCTTCCAGTTGATGGATCTCGTCAGATCGACGATCAAGACCTCGGTTGAGATCGACGATCTGGGTTTCTAGGACCGAGATCTCAGGTGCAGGCTGCGGCGGCTCCAGCCCGATGATGCGATCCGACTCCAAAGATGATTGAAGAGCATCTTGTTCTTCTCGAAGACGATGAACTTCAGCCCGATAGCGCCCGATCTCTCGACCTTGGGTAGCGCACATCAACTCGAGCGATTCGAGAGAGCAAACATGCTCACGATTTCGATCTACGGCCTCATCGGCCCGGCGGGTGGCCAGCCGTAGATCGTCGCTCAAACGCAACACCCGGCGACGCAAGGCGACCACAGCTCGACGCAGATCTTCAGGTGAACCCCCAGTGGGCCCACTGATCTCGGATCGAGGAGAAGGAGGATCGTGGCGGCCAGATCCATGTTGTGATCCATCGTGGCCGTGATCCGACATAGTTGGCTGAAGAGGTGGAGAGGCTTGAGCTTGGCAAGGTGATTTGCAGAATGGACGCAGTGAAGTTGTTGTGCAACCACAACTGACGACCAGGAGGCGGCTGTGGTGAAGTGGATTTGAAGGATTTGGCATTGGAATATCCAGGAAAGATCCGATTTGGACGTGATCGGACCTGACGTGATGTGATTGGAGTAGATGACAAGCTGATGTGGGTGGATCTGGTTGTGGATCCAGTTGATGGATAAGATTGATGGAGATTAGTGATACCTTGGGTGGGACGTGATAGATGTATTGACATACGATCTATACATGTATCCAGATCCGAAGAGCTGAGAAGATCTCGTATGGATATGGATGATGTGGGACTTGCATGATTATAGTATGGGTACAACAGTACGTCTATATATACTGTGGAAACTGGTGATCTAAGCCTAGATGTCCAGATCAAGGGTGTAACCTATACCAGTGAAGACCAGATCAGTTCATATATGCAGGTCCATGCGGGGAACTCCGATCGAGGCTCATGAACCTAGATCCATAAGCGGATCCGAGGGATCCGGGATCTAGGGATATTATGGCAAAGATGAACGATGATTGGGGGGTTAACGGCATGGAATAAGCTCGGATATGTTATAATTATGATTATCACGAAGTATTGTCACCGGATCATGCATGGAAACCCTAGATCAACAGGATCAAGGAGATCTAGCTGACCTGAGATTGGATCGGCGTGATCTAGCTTTATTAAGGCGTGATCTGACTCGAGAGACGTGTGATCTGAACATTACGGTGGATGATTACGATATTGGAGAGAAGAGAAGGCCAGATCACAACATTGCGACTAGTGATCTAATGTTTATGGTTCAGATCCAAGGTGATCTGCAAAGATGTCGACTGCCAGGATGGTGAGGACAAGAAAGGACAAGGATCAGGATAGCGTAATCAGTCGATGTGCCGTTAAGAATAGGATACAGGATGGGGTAGGTCTTAACATTAAATCAGAACCGAATTTGCATCGTACGACACAAGTGCTTCGCTACGCGCCTGGAAACGGGAACTACATTGGCCCTACGGTAATAATAGCGATTTAGGTGTACAGATCTAGGGTGGTTGATAATATCTAGATAATATATTGGCTAGATCCAACCTCCTAGTATCTTACCCTAAGTGCAGATCCAAGATCCCGGTATTAATTGCTTAGCCGGTAGATCTTCGGTTTCTCAACGATCAAGATCGCGCTATAGGAAGCGTCAAGCAATCAAAGGACCCCGCGTAAAGGGAAATCTACTACAAAGGAACTACTACAAGGCCGGATCCAGATCTAGGCCGCCGGATCCAAGCTCGATCTAACCGCTTGGACTCCGGATCTACTACTGGCGAGTGGTGTGAAGACTTCCACGCCACTCTACGACCCCAACGTCACGCCAAGACGTTCAACTAACACCGATCGAGCAACTTAGCAGTCATCAAGAGAGGAAGATCCAGCCCAACCGACGGGTACACAAGGTGAGCAAGTTCAGCAGATCACGGATCATCGGAGGACCCCCTTCGTTAGTCGGTGTCCGGGCATTGGTGGGAAGTTGGATCTAGCGATCTCGCAGATTTTGCTGATCCCGCTACACCACAATCGCGTCTATGCGATCGAGATAGCCCTTGGGCTTGGACCTGGTGGTCAAGCTGCCTCTCAGGCTGGCAAGCCGGGTGCCCTTGAGGTCCTTCGTCAGGACTTGGACGCTCTTGGTCGTGAGACTCATGAGCTCCATGGGCGCGTAGACCACCGAGTTCCGGATTCCGACCTAAAGGAATTCCGTCGAGGCTTAGACGTTCTAAGCCATGAGGTGCATGGTCGGATGCCCTCTTATGAGCCGCAGGGGTATTCGTACCCCTCGACTTATGGGTATAGCTCTTACCCGAGCTCTTCCCATTCGGTACCGTCATACCCTTCGTATGACTCGCGTGGGTACCAGCCTGCGTTCTACTCGCAGGCTTCGACACCGGCAGCTCCGGTGGTCCAGAGCGCTCAGCCTCGTTTCGAGGAGGTGAGTTCTCACCTTGGTCTTCCTCCGTCCGAGAAGGAAGACCCAGCGGATCGTGATACCGCTTAAGACGCCCCACGTAGAACGTCGAGTGCGTCGCCATTGACTTCGGGAGGTCAATGGTATACGCCGTGCCATGTCTGACCAGGACCGCAAAGGGTCCGATGAAGCGGTGCTTCAACTTGTTGCTCTCTACAGAGCTAACCACCTTTAGCGGTAGGTTTTTAGTGTCTAGGAGAACTAGGTCCCCAACGTTAAACACGTTTAAGTTTCCCCGACTTCTTTTGTCTGAGTACTCCTTTTGCTTGTCTTGGGCTAACGCCATTGCGTCTCTAACCCGGCTGATTAACGTCAGCCGGTTGTCTATAAACGACGACAACTGTCTTTTCAAAGACTCTGGCTCGATTTCCGAGACCTGGGAGGAAAAGACTTTCCGAGCCTCTCCCCCACTTACGATGGAGGCCACGGTGCCTCCCCGCAAGGTTAGCAGCACCTGGTGGTGTCGTAACCCATTCAAGTAGAACGGGGTAAACCCCGTTGATGCGTGTACCGCATTGTTGAGTGCAAACTCAATCATAGGAAGCTGGTCCGACCAGGACTGGGGTGCTTCCGCACAGATACTGCGCAGAGTATCTTCGAGCACGCGGTTGACGCGCTCCGTCTGACCATCCGTCTGCGGATGGTCCGCAGTTGACATCGTCAACTTAGTTCCCGACAACTGGAACAGGGTGTCCCAGAACGCACCCGTGAAACGCGAGTCTCTGTCCGAGACTATGGTCTCTGGTAGACCATGATAGCGAACCATGCTATCTAGGAACAGCTGTGCTTGTTTCCCGGTGACCTTGTCACGTACCGGAGCAAGATGCACCATCTCGCTCAAACGGCAGACAATCACCAAGATGCCGGTGTTGCCCTTGTCATCGGCCGGCAGGCCGAAGACGAAGTCGAGACTCATCGACTTCCAGCAGTCCGCTGGTACTGGTAGGCTCTGCAGTGGAGCCGAGGCGTGGCCCGAAGGCTTCACCCTCTGACATGTTTCACATGTCTTGACATAGTGTGCCACCCACTTATACATGCGGGGCCACCAAAATGTCTGAGAGACCATTTGGTAGGTCTTCTCCCGGCCAAGATGGCCACTTATCGGCGCATCATGCGCCTCCAGAAGTATGTCATACTTCAGATCCTCGTCGTTTGGAACGACAAACCCGAGGAGGATCTCTAGGGTCTACTCTGTAGTGGAGTAACCCATCGGCCAGCTCATAGCGATGGAGCTGCGCCCGCTGTCGAGGCGATAGCCTATCGACTTTGGCGCCTTTGCCATCGGACAAGAACTGCACCAGTGGTGTGTAGTTCTCGTCCTCCTGATACGCTAAGCGTATCCGATCGTATAGATCTGTCGTGACCCGACTGACATGAGCTAGCTCATAGTCAGGTCCACGCGACAATGCATCGGCAAGCACATTCAGCTTGCCCGGCTTGTATTCAACGCGGAAGTTGTATTCCGCGAAGAATGACAGCCACCTCGCCATCCGCTGCGACAGATGCGGCGAGTTGGTGGCAGTCCGCAAGGACGCGTGATCCGTATAGATCACAAAGGGCCTCGTGTCCAAGAGGTGAACTCTAAATTTGACAAGAGCGTACTTCCTTGCAAGTAGCTCCTTGTCATGAACGGGATAGTTCCGTTCGGCAGCCTCAGCTGCCTGGACTGGAAGGAGATGACACGTTCGTGTCCTCCATCGTCCTTCTGCAACAGCGCACAGCCTATTGCATAGTCAGAAGCGTCACAGACGACGCTAAATGACTTGTTCTCGTCCGGCAAGGCCAGGACTGGCGCTTGCTGTAAGCTCGCCTTGATGCTGTCGAAAGCATCCTGGTGCTGCCGCTCCCAGACCCAGTCGGCATCCTTCTTTAAGAGATCCGACAAGGGTCGAGCTAGTTCAGCGTACCCTGCGCTGTACTTATGAAGATAGTTGGCTAAGCCCAACCACTTCCGGAGGTCCTTCTGCGACCTCGGGGTCGGCCAAGCCGCTATGGCCTTGACCTTCCCTGGATCGGCGCGTACGCCGACCCTGCTGACAAAGCAGCCGAGGACCTTTATCTCCTCAGCTGCAAAGACGCACTTGTCGATGTTGGAATTGAGCTTGTTAGCTCTCATGACCTCAAACACTCGACGGGGGTGCTTCACATGCACCTCCATAGCCGTCTGGCCACCTTCGGCACGGCTATGGACGAATATATCGTCGAAGTACGTCTGAGCGAACGTACGCAATGGTCTAAACAATTGTGTGACCAAGCGATTGAACGTCGCTGGGGCATTCGATAGCCCTTGTGGTATCACTAGCCACTCCCAGAGCATCCCACTCGGGGTGCTCACTGCGGTGAGAGGGATGTCACTCTCCCGCACCAGGATCTGGTAGTATCCGTCTACCAGATCCAGGGCACTGTACAGCGTACAGCCCGACATGTTGTTCAACAACACATCCTTGCGAGGGATCGGTGTCTGTGCCGGTACCGTCGCATTGTTCAGCTTGTTGTAAGCGTGAACCAGACGCCACTTCCCGTTCGGTTTCCGAACGCAGAAGGTCGGCGTCGAGTGCGGGGACTTTGATTCCCGCACCATGCCCGACTTCGCCTTCTCGGCGAAGAAGGCATCTATGACCTCGCACAGCTCGCGAGGTAGAGGCCACTGCCTCGTGACACAATACTTTGTGCCAGGCACGAGGTTAATCTCGTGCCGAACTCCCCGATCCGGCGGGAGTTGGGATGGTGGGTGCTTCGACACCACATCCGAGTACTCTTTCACAAGAGGATACACTGGATCCTCCGGGTTCTTGAGAATCTCAGAACCCAAGCGCGTTGCGCGCTGCTTCGTGAACCCCTCCAGGACGTCCTCGTCCATTACGGAGGAAAAGTTCAAATCTTCAGGAGAGGTCTCCGGCTTCAGGAGCACCATCTCCGCAATCTCTCCGGCCTTCAACTCGGCCAGGAAGTCCTTCATGGACAATTCCTCGAGGTTCAGCAGTGCTGACACCTCTGGCAGTGCCTCCAGATGGACGGCCCCTGCCTTCACTTGACGACCGGACACGCCGTCGAAGACATGGCATTGTTCTTCGACCGGCCGTGCCGGTGGAGTCTCAGACTCCGAGTGTGGTACTTGGTTATCCACACGGGAGATGTTCACCGACACCTCCGCACTCGTACTGGTCTTCTTGACCCCGCGTGGAACTCTGTTACCCACGCTAGAGACGCCTGCTGCGCTCTCAATCTTCTCGGTCTCCTCGACCTTGTGTGGAACTATGTTACCCACACCGGAGGCGCTCTCGGCGCCCTCCCCAGCAGCCTCAGCTGCTTGCGGACCTATGTTACCCGCTTGCGGAACTACGTTACCCGCCTGTGGACCTATGTTATCCACTTGTGGACCTATGTTACCCACACAGGAGACGCCTTTAGCGCTCTCCTCAGCAGTCTCTGCTGCTTGCGGACCTATGTTACCCGCCTGGTCAGTGCCGTCCGGCACTGCCACAGTCGAAGCCCGTACGGCGCGACGACTCTCAGCGTTGGGACTTGCCGTCGTGGCAATCCCACACGCTTGGCAATGAGCCTTGGTCTCACGACCGGTTGCGAGGCTCATCGCAACATCTTCACTGGAGTCAGTGACTCCCAGTACTTCTTCGGGCGCATAAGCGCCTTGGCGACCATCTCTGGCGCCCCAGTCCCGGACAGAGGTGGGAGCATTACTCACCAAAGCTCTGTCGGAGACTGCAGGCCGGCTAGCCCCAATGGCTTTGCCGCGCCAATCGATCCAGGGCTCGTGCTTTTCGAGCCACGGCATGCCCAGGATCAAGTCGTACTTGTCCATGTCTAGGACAAGAAACGACTCCGTGCTGTCAAAGTCCTCAAACTTTACAGCCAGGTCCATACGGACCCCAGGTACGTTAACCACCGTACCATCGGCCAGTCTCACCGAGACCTGTCCCCTGCCTTCGCTTTCACGCAAAGCATCGGCATACTTGTCGCCATTCCGCGCGACCGTCTGGCGTCGAGCGAAGTTCGTCGACGCCCCAGAGTCAATCAGGACTCTAAAGGAATCTCCATATCCCCGTACACTTGCGTGTACCACGAGCAGTCCGCCGCTGCTCTTTCTCGTCTCGAGAGCACCCAGGCTCTCAGGGGCTAAGCCTCCATGGCGTGCGCCGTCCGCGCTCCTACCATGGGGACTTTGAACTTCCCCAGTTGGGCGCCCCGCCCCTACTGATGACCCCAGTTCCCCTGGCTCTTGGGTCGCGGCTTCTGCCACGGCCCCTCGAGCCCCTAGGTCTGGAAGGGAACTTCCTTTGCCCTCCCGCAGGGCAGGCACGTTGCATGTGCCCGAGCTTCCCACATCCGTAGCAACGGATTGAGCTCTGTACGGCCGTACCCAGTTCCATGGGTACCGGCCCTGTGCTAGCTCCAGCTGCTGGAGCTCATTGCACTGCGCCTGACGACGCATTGTGGCCTTGCCACACCGACGTAGGAGTACGAGCCTGTCGATGGCTGTACTCCTCTTGGAGGGTGATCTGGATCGCCTCCTCCATAGTGTTCGCATGCACGCGGAACAACTGTGTGCGGGATGGGCCCACCTCCAGGCCATCCATGAACACTGTCACCTTGATGTGTTCAGGTAGGGAGTTCCCTACCAGAGATGCAGCGAGTACTCGCATCTCCTGGATGTACTCATGCAGCTCACGCTTCCCTTGTTTACAGGCAAGGAAGCGCGAGCGCTGGCGATACTCATAGTTCGCCGGAAGGAAGGCGGCTTTAAGCTGTTGACACAGCTGAGCCCAGGTTGTGAAACAACTGTGGTGAAGTGGATTTGAAAGATTTGGCATTGGAATATCTAGGAAAGATCCGATTTGGACGTGATCGGACCTGACGTGATGTGATTGGAGTAGATGACGAGCTGATGTGGGTGGATCTGGTGGTGGATCCAGTTGATGGATAAAATTGATGGAGATTAGTGACACCTTGGGTGGGACGTGATAGATATTGACATACAATCTATACATATACCCAGATCCGAAGAGTTGGGAGGATCACATAAGGATATGGATGATGTGGGACTGGCGTGATTACGAGATGGGTGTGGCAGTATGTCTATATACACTGTGGAAACTGGTGATCTAAGCCTAGATGTACAGATCTAGGCTGTAATCTATATCCACGAAGACCAGATTGGTCCGCATGTCAGAGTCCATTCAGAGAACTTGGATCAAGGTTTGTGGGCCTAGATCCATAGGCAGATCCGAGTGATCTGGGACCTAGAGATATTATGACAAAGCTGGATGATTATGGGGGATTAACAAGCATGGAATAAGCTCGGATACGTTATGATTACGATTATCACGAAGTATTGCCACTGGATCAGTCATGGAAACCCTAGATCAATGAGATCAAGGAGCTCTAGCCGATCTGGAATTGGATCAGCATGATCTGGCTTATTAAGGCATGATCTGACTCGGGAGACGTGCGATCTGGATATTACGAGGGATGATTACGATATTGGAGAAAGGAGGAGTCCAGATCACAACGTTGCGACTAGTGATCTAATGTTTATGGTTCAGATCCAGGGTGATCTGCAAAGATGTCGACTGCTATGATGGTGAGGACAAGAAAGGACGAGGATCAGGATAGGGTAATCAGTCGATGTGTCGTTAAGGATAGGATACAGGATGGGATAGGTCTTAACATTAAATCAGAACCGAATTTGCATCGTACGACACAAGTGCTTCGCTACGCGCCTGGAAACGGGAACTACATTGGCCCTACGGTATTAATAGCGATTTAGGTGTACAGATCTAGGGTGGTTGATAATATCTAGATAATATATTGGCTAGATCCAACCTCCTAGTATCTTACCCTAAGTGCAGATCCAAGATCCCGGTATTAATTGCTTAGCCGGTAGATCTTCGGTTTCTCAACGATCAAGATCGCGCTATAGGAAGCGCCAAGCAATCAAAGGACCCCGCGTAAAGGGAAATCTACTACAAAGGAACTACTACAAGGCCGGATCCAGATCTAGGCCGCCGGATCCAAGCTCGATCTAATCGCTTGGACTCCGGATCTACTACTGGCGAGTGGTGTGAAGACTTCCACGCCACTCTACGACCCCAACGTCACGCCAAGACGTTCAACTAACACCGATCGAGCAACTTAGCAGTCACCAAGAGAGGAAGATCCAGCCCAACCGACGGGTACACAAGGTGAGCCAGTTCAGCAGATCACGGATCATCGGAGGACCCCCTTCGTTAGTCGGTGTCCGGGCATTGGTGGGAAGTTGGATCTAGCGATCTCGCAGATTTTGCTGATCCCGCTACACCACACAACCCGGCGTTGTCGCTTCGCACGTGTACGCCCAGGTCTTCGCCCGACCTCCTAGGTTGGACAGGGCGAAAGCGACCCGAAGTCGCTCGGTCGAGATGAGAGTCGCGTCCATCGCGAGCTCTACCTCTCTGACGCAGAAGTGGAGGTTCTCTCCCTCCTTCCCCTCATAGGGGTTAACCTTAAGCCTCAACGACTTAGGTTGGGCTGGCTTCACTTCAGCCACGGGGGTCTGCAGCCCCTGTACGTGGGCGATAAGCCCTCTCTCGTACGTGTCGAACGCCTCGATGCGTTCGACCTGCTCGGCCGGCGTAGCAGCCGCCAAGCTTCGGAGGGCATCTCCTGCAAAGATGCCCACCATCTTCCGGACCGACTCAAACTGAGAGTCGGTCAAATGAGGGAACTCCCCTCTATCCATCCCGGCTTACCTTGTAGGAGCCACAGAGGATTCAGGTAGTCAATCTACCCGCGTAGGCGTGGATTGACTACAAGTGCTACCAAGTGTGACGGGGTCACACGAGCACCTTGCTTGAGGAAGCGTGCTATTAAGTGTGATGTAGCGAACATCAAGTTTGTCCCTAGGCTGAGTCTATGGAGCCGTGGCCTACGGTACAAGATTGCGACGCACCAGAGCTCGGCTTTAAAAGCAGCTTAGGAGTGGTGGTCCACGGTACGGACTCGGCTGAAGACTCCTTAGAGGAAGAAGCTGAGTTCAAGGACTCGGCTATGGTACCTTCAGAGCTACCGGAAGAAGATGCGACCAGGCGTAGGGACTAACGACCATCGGGAGAACCGGGAACAGTCGCTTCGACTGGGCTGAAAGGTCGGCGAGATCTATAACGACTCTATTTCACTAGATATTTGTATAGGAACCAATTAGGAATCAGAAAAGGGGCTTAAGCCCCTAGTATTAAACAGAGCAGAATGTCCTAGGTCCAGAACACGTGTACACTCTTCCTGTAAGTCCCTGCACGGGCCGGATTATATCTGCCGTCAGAACTCGAGAGGCATATGACATGATGCTATTTCCGATTTTCGAGCGACAGGTGGATATTACGTTATGATGTGATTGGTTATAATATGGGCTATGAGAAAGGGGAGCTTGGGACACGGCTGCACCCGTGCGACATCTGTGGAAGATTGTAGACGAACCTTCGCCTGACTGTAAAGGGGCCCAATGGACCAGAAGTGTACTTCAGAGTGTGCACAACTCTGAAGATCAAATGCACTCTGTCTGGTCACCGGACTTTCCCCGACGATGAGTGCCTAATTCCTGGCGGAAAGTCTCTCAGAAGAACGTATCTCTGAAGAGACCTCATCCCGTTACCGTCCAGCGCGACGATGATGGTTCAAGGATTTATACTACTTACCCGCAGAGACCAAGTATCGCGCGCCGGACGCCGCGCACCCGCGCAACCCTCAAGAACTTCGTGTATGTTGAAGCATTGGTGCTCCGTACTATGATATTCCGTTCAAGACTTTGGTATTCCACATTCTATGACCAAGACTCTGAAGACCAAATTGATTTCAGACTCTGAAAACCCGGATACCAGACTCGGAAGTCGACGAAGACTCAAGACCATACTGAAACCAAGTGAACCCACATTCAGGTCACGCAATCAAGTGATGACAGACCTGCACATCCCCAGTGATGACGTCTCTACCCATCAGCTCATCGGGATCTGCTACACCGACCATACTGAAACCAAGTTTAAGTCACGCAATCAAGTGATGACGGACCTGCACATCCCCAAGATGACGTCTCTACCTGTCCACTCATCAAGATCGGCTATACTGACTGTATACTGAGACCAAGTCAAGATGCCTGATACATACAAGAACCAAGTGTACCTGAGATTTGAAGACTGAATGTATGAAGAACGCCAAGGACGACAAGAAGAAGAGAGTTACCAGAGATATATGAGAGTTATGAGAAAGATAAAACGATAAACAGAGTTCAATTTGCTTGCTACTGCACAAGTCCGCTTGAGAGGTATCTAAGCCACTGCGTCGAGGACGTACGCCGTGTGATCTCCACTAAATTAAGTCCCTTAGGTGGAGATCAGGTAACGTAGAGACCTGAGAGGACCCGCCTATTCCATATCCTAGTTGGGTCGTTTGTTTTGTCTCTAGCGGTAGCCCATTTCATATTGCTCGTTTGGACAGGCTCTGGAAACTAGACAGTCGTTTCCAGGGTGCAAGGTAGACTGTTATATATAACTGATTGTATTGGTTTATATTTCCCTCTATATTAGAGGGTGGTGCGCGAACGTGACAGGGATACCAGACAGACCAGGTGTCTGGTAACGAGTCCCTAGTTGACCTGGAGTATTAGCCCACCGTTCAAGGGCCCAGAAAGAATAAGAACGGCTGTATATTTGTATATTCCTGAAATCTGTATATTTGTTGGTTTATCTCTGAGAGTCAAGTATCTCGGTTCTGGATTTGTGATATTCAGACACCGGTAACAGACTTTCTCTCTGGTATTAACCTCTTTCCGACCACCAACTTTCTGGTAACCTATTTGGTTTCTGGAACTTCCGACTCCCGAACGCTCCTGGAAGGACCTCCTGAATTCCGACACCAGACTCCAAGGGAACACAACTTCTCTTCACCTTAAACTCTAGATTCCGGCGAGGGTCATATTCCCAAGACAACGAACCCACAGGGATACAACAAGGTAACACACGCCCACCTACGTTGTACGACTCTGAAATCCTTTCAGTAGTCATATAACCGGGTTCACTATACGCCGCCTGCTCCGCGATCAAAGTTTCACCGACTTCGCGACAACTGGTGCGCGTGCCCGGATCTTGGTATCGTGATATCACCGGATTTGAGAGTGTAAGAAGAGAAAGTTTCCTGTCAAGCGTCTATATTCAAGATGGCTACATCAGGATCTACGAGAGGAGGACGCCGTGGTCGCGGTCGCGGTGCCCTGACACGTCAGTTCAAGCGTCTCCAAGGATTGCCGCCTGAAGAGCAACCAGACTTGGATGCTATCCAGAAGGCGGCTCGCGAGAAGAGGAAGGCTGCGCGAGAGAAGAAGGCAGCTGAGAGTGCGAACGTCCCAGAACCGGCGGTCGAAGACCAGCCTGCTGCGGAACCAGAAGCTAAGGAGGCACCCGCTGTCTCTGGTGAACAAGGTTCTGAGGAAGGCTCGTCAGAAGTCGAAGCTTCTGGTGACGAGGTGCCCACTGCTCGCGAGGGTGGTGATGAGGCGTCTGAGGGAGGCGCCGATATGGTTGAGTCCCCGGAAGTGGTCGATCTGCGTTCAGAGTCGACGACCTCCGGACAGTCCGTGGAAGAGGTAAAGCCAGAACCCGGACTCGCTGAAGATCGTGTTCCACAGTCTCCGAAGTCTGAAGGTGCGCCAATATCGGATGACACGCTGATCAAGTCCGAAGATTCTCTGAAGACACCGTCTGATGAGTCTGGGAGGGCCGATTCGCTTGATGGAGAACGAGCTTTAAAGTATGTTCGTCGTGAGCTCCGCCGCTGGAGAGACATGGATGCCGGTAGAGTCGTCCCGCCAGGCGTCGAGTATGTATGGCCGACGTTGAAGCCCAGCGTAGACGTCTTCCAGAAAGCCGCTGCAGCAACCGGCGACTATATCAAGTGGCGGTGCTCCTCTGTATTCCCTGAAGACATGTGGATTTCGGAGTTTCACGTGAGACGCCATGGCTTTGGTCGGATTCAAGACCTTTCCTACGTTGAGATTCCGATGAGTACGCTGACGGCACCAGAGTGTGTGGCTGTTCTCCAGACAATGCTGTACGAGGCGGGTTTTGAATTCCAGAACTTGCTCCCGACGTGGTCCCAGACCCAGGCGTCAGCTATCTTCGAGTCTCAAGTACGCAGTGTGGCGACCGAACTTCAGAGCCGTCTTGCCATGGAACTGGTTGAGTGGGCCACTGTGACTGCCAGGTTACAGGTTATCCGACTCTCAGAGGGCATGAAACAAGAAGACACAACAAGTCGAGAAGGAACCGATAGTGTATTACCTGACAAGGATGCTGACCTGCAAGGACGACGCTGATCACGCGCCTCCGGGTGACTGGACTCCGAGTGACGCATAGTTCCAATGGTTCCAGCAGTGATGAGCCGCCGCAATCCAAGCGCTTACAGCAGGGACCGCCGCGCCCACAAGTCCCGTCAACACCGTCAGCCTTGTCGACACCGTCGCTGTCTTCATTGCCACAGTACGAGAGTCATTCTGACAACACGCGACCAGAGTCTGGAACTCCCATGTCTGAAGATCGTAACAGCTCTCGGACTCGAATGACGGATGTGCCGGTTCCCAGTGTCATCGGGACCTCTGATGATCAGTCGTCTGGAGTTCAGACCTCGCGTGGAAGCTCCACGGACTCGTCCTTGATGTCTGTGAGTCGAGGGGCGGCATCACACATGCCGCTGTCCGCAGAGGGTCTGGCGTTGATTGCCCAAGGCGCTGACGTCGGAGGAATGGTCTCCGGAGAAGGTATGGGAATCCAAGTGACTCGAACGTTGTTTCCTGTGAAGTCGGAACCTGAAGACATCGACATGCTGGAGGAGGAAGCTGAGGTGTCAGATGTAAAGTCTGGAAACCAGGCGTTTGTCCATGAGCCTTCACAGGGTTTCAGACAACCAACGCCAGAGGTTCCACCTTCATCTGTTTCCAGCCGAAGTGCAAGCCATCGAAGCCACCGCCAGAGTGTGAAGAGTGAAGACCTTCGGAGAACGCCGTCTCGACGCTTGAGTTCCATCGCGTCGAGTCGCACGAAGCCTGAAGCTCAAAGCTCTCAGAGATCAGGGCCTGCCCAGATCGAACTGAACGTCATGAGGCAACAGCAGGAGTGGCAGAGCCGGATGGAGCAAGCGCAGATGGAGTTCTTGGCCCGAGAACGCTTGGAGTCCATGGAACGTGACCGCCGTCGGGAACAACGCGACTTGGAAGCAAGACGCGAGATCCAGACGCTCACCGACCGCTTGTTGGAGTCTGAAAACGCGAGACTGGAGGCGGAAAGACGTGCTGAGATGCTGAAGAACGGAGGAGTTTGGTATCGGAGAATAAAACCAGAAGCCACGGCGTGGCAGAGCTGGAGACTCTGAGATCGAACCTCTGGAAGTCTGAAAGCCAACGTTGGAATCGGAGTTTGCCGATCGCTGGCAACAGCGAGAAGCCGAGGCCGAAGCCCAACGTGCGCGCGCGACAGACGAGATGAAGCAAGATGGATTTCCCAAATGGAGACCTTACAGCAGCGGATGAAGGATATGGAAGCTGAGCGCGACAGGGAGAAAGAGAGTTCTCAGAACATGCAACGCTTCCAAGCCGGTCAATTGAGAAACCTTCGAGCAACATTGTCCCAAGTTCAAGAGGCGCGAAGGGTCGGTCACCCTGATTCAGCAACTGCAACCCCGGTGTTAAACACTGAGGACCCTGAAGTTGCAACCAAGTATCCGTAATCGGATCAGAAATCAGAAGTGGGGTTAGGGTTGAACCCATGTCGCACCCACCGGCTCTCAAGGCGGCTCCTCGAGAAGTTGCTACCTTCCAGCAAACTGCCCCTGCGCGAAGCTCGGTGACGAAGCGAGTGAAGGCCGAGAGGAATGGCGTCGCCGCTACGACCACTACAGCAACCCAAGTGACTCGAGTAGCCTCGGTGACGGAAGCCAAGGGGGACGCCAGGCGTACATCGACTCCACGACGAGATCCACCGCGGAAATCAGACGCTAGACGGTCTGATGGAGACCGAGAGGCACCCCGCCGAGAGAAGCGCCGTGGTGAAGCACCAGACCCTGGTGGAGACTCTGAGGACTCGAGCTCAGAATCCGAAAGCTCGTCTTCAGACGACTCTGAGCTTGGTGAAGTGATGAACCTGACAGCAGCGACGCAAGCCCAGCGGAACTACACTTCTGACGTTGAGGCCGTTCATGAACTCCAACAACCTCGGAGAGTTCGATCCTAGAGCCACACTCAGGGAACGCATTCACTGGTGGGAGCGATTCACGAATATGGCGTCTCAAGGAGGGTGGTCGACCAAGACACGCATTCAGGAGCTCAAGTTGAAGCTTCCGGTATCTGCGCGTGACTGGTTTAACCAGCTCCCCAAGAGTGTGTCCCGTGATTGGAAGGAGTTGTCGTCAGAGTTCAAGAAGCGTTATTGTAAGGCGCGGTCATCGTATTCAGAGAGGTATTTCACAATGGCTATGAAGGACTCTGAGACCCCGCTCGAATTCTTCTATCGACTCAACTCCGCCGCTGGGAAGGCCGACATTGATTTCAGAAGATCGTCCAAGCGTCTTGAGAAGCATGTGCTCCGTTTTATCACGAAGCTCAAGGATGCGCGCCTGAAAACTTCGCTACAAGGTCAGAGATTCCGACGTATTTCAGACTTGGAGTACGCCTTACAACAGGATGAAGATGTCTGGCGAACAGGTGACCAAGATATGACCACCACCAAGCCTCGAGACTTCCGAGCAGACAATATTCCACGAGGACCGTTCAAGCCCAAGCGCATGAACCGGACTTATGTCGTGAGAGACCCGGACTCTGAAGATTCTGATGATGATGATACTGCAAACTATAAGGGATCGTTAAAATCCGATCAGGATGCCAGAGACCAAGCCGGTGATTCTCGACTTCAGAGTGTGACTTCAGAGCCTACCCGTGATGGAGACACTACACAGACTTCTTCGAGTGCCTCGACAGTTCCGCCGAGCAGCTGACTGGACGCAGACCCTGACAAATGAGGTGTACCGAGAATGGGGAGACATGGGATGGCGCCACCGCCCCATTCCCCGTCTGGATCGTCGGGTCAAGGTTTTCATCAGAGACGTCCTGAAAATGGCGGTTATTGGAATAAGTTTTGCGAGAAATGTCAACGCTCAGGACACTCAGAAGAAGACTGCTGGAGGGATATCACGTGTGACCGGTGCCAGGAAAAGGGGCATCCAAGCCGAATGTGTCGAGCATCCCCCTGTGAAGTGTGTGGAAAATTACATCCCGGAAAACCTGTGAAGATTTGAAGACTCTGGAAGCACTCAAGCAACTCGCCCGTCAAGGCGCACTGAAGGACATGCCAAACACCTGAGAGAAAGACTTCTGGGTGAGGAGGCAGACTCTGGGAAGCCGTTAAACTAATACGCCCGTCGGATGGGGATCCGAAACGCGCCGGCAGGCAATACCCCAGAGTTATGTGTTCTAGTGTGTGTAGGACCGGAGCTGAGAAAGGTTCAAGATAAACACCAACAATGCATGACCGCTTTAACCCAGGAATCAGCTGTGCCTTTCAGAAACCAGGAAATAAGTTACCCGAGATCTCTGAAAACACCGACCCGATACCTGACGACACAGTGTCATTCAGACTGAAGGATGGCGAATGCTACGGCTGGTGGGAGGATAATTACCCTGATCGTTCCAAGCGAGATGTGGTGATGGTACATGGTGCTGTGAATGATCGTCGGACTAAGATTCTCCTGGATACCGGTGCGACTATAAACATTCTGAGTTACGACTTTGCGCGTAAGCTCGGACTCAGACTCAAGTCGCACAAGCAAACTAAGGTATCAGGGATGGGTGGTGTTCCGACGTACATTGGCGCCAGCGCTGAGATCAAGTTGACACTTGGGCCAAGAGTGGTGTACATTGTGAATGTTTGGGTCGCGAATATTGGTGAAGGAATTGATGTGCTTTTAGGAATGGGCTTATGTTTGCCGCTGGAGTGAGGATCAGTACCCGCGAAAGGTCTGGTGTCGTACCAGACGAAGTCGTGGTGATGATGTGTA
>VOQZ01000363.1:0-29154 GCA_008079305.1 Phytophthora palmivora | reverse complement strand
CCAACCACCAGCTTCTGCTGCTGCTCTTTCTGGGTGATAAAAGTACTCGGAGATCCTTCTCCACCTGGTACATCGCTGTCTGTTGCCACGATGTTGTGGAAAGCTCGTGCATGGATCCTGTCGGTTTGAAGAGTCCGAAGCCGTCGGAATCCCAATGTGTGCAAATGTACTGCATACTCCTTGTAGAACTCGCTCGCTACTTCCAGACGCAACGGTTCCAGGTTACCATCAACCTGTTGTTTGATACTCCGGACATCTGCCCCAGTACCTGCGCCCATGCTGAGAACAGTGTGCTCTGTATATAATTTTGCCACAGAGCATTCATCTTGATCAAACACAAACTCCCGCTTGTAGCTGAGTAAGTGCACTAGATCCATGCATGACCGTAGTGCACGTAAACGACTATTCACCATTTCACCTTCCTCACTACGTCCGCCAATTAGTTCTGCTGCAATCCATCGCTCCACAAAAGCGGCACGAAAACGTTGGTGAAGCAATACGTGCCCACTCTCCATCAAATGTGCGACGACATCCTTTGCAACAGGTTCCTCCATCTTTTCATCTGCACGCAACGACACAAGCTTATCCAACAGGTTCATTCCCACTGTATGGCTGGTCGAGCGTGTTTCGAATGATTCCCAACGCTTCTCCAGCGCTGTGCAAAAGTATGGAAGAGGTGTTAGATTTTTCTTGGGTTGACCACCATCGTCATCGGTCTCAAGCTCGATAAAATGTTGTTGCTGTTCAACTGACAACCTCGTAGCCCATCGTTCTGTGTTGCCAGGGAACAAAAAGCGAGGCCCCCATGCACATTCCAAGCGTTTCTTCCACGAACTATGGATACGGCCCGGATCCGTGGATAAGGTGTCATTGCTGCTTCTGCGGTGAATAGACGTTTTAGCTAGTGATAAACCTGACAACGAAGATGAAGACGACGAGGATCCCAAATCTGATAGTCCCGAACCTCGGGATCCTCTTCGTACAGCGCGATTGAATCCACCTAACGTGTTCTTCGAAGCAACGATCGCAGTATTGGTCGGATCATTATTGGCATGTGAATCTGCATGACCACCGTCATGGCCATTTGGTTTCGATTCAGCTCCATCCACTGAGGCATGTAATCGCGGTCCTTTGGTATTTGATAACGGTAAGTCCCAAGGCGCGATGCTGTCCCCGGACGATGCCGCTGAAGAAACTGTCGGATTTGCACCTTGAGCTGCACCAACGCCTGGTCCACCGCCAATCCGACCTGGGAAACCACCACCACCCCTGGCTCGAGCACGTGCTGCCATTAATGCTGTAGCAGCTCCCGTACCGCCTCGCATTCTAGCAGCTGCCTCACTTCTATTCCCACCTGGTATGGCAAGGCGGGACTTGGGACACTCAATCGTTTGCTTGGGGACGAAGACATGCTATCCGAGATGTTACTGCTACTTACAATGCCACCATTTCTTGTTCTTCCGGTGTGTGACCTCCGGATGGAGCATCACCATTACTGAGGAGGCTCCGCTGCGATAGTGATGGTCCCGATACTTCCCGTGAAAGATCTGGAATACTTGGGGGGCCTATTGACACTCCCAAGTTCGTGTTACTCTTTCCTCGAGGGCGCTGATACTGAGAGTCAAGGTTCTCTAGCGCTGGTTGGGTCTGTGCCTCACGCAAATATACTCCGAGCGCGATACCATCGATTGAGCGAAGGCGACTTGCATCTAATACTCGGGGGAACCATTCATGGGATTGCAATACTGATAGCACGGGTGAGCGGTAGTCGATGAAATGCACTGCAGAATCTTTACAGTGTACCGCAAGATTACCCACGCCCTTCCCAGCTCGTTCCGTTCTTCCGACGGTCAGGAACAAACTGCGAGGCTGCACAACCATAGATCCAACAGGAGCAGCAGCTGCAAGTCCCGATTTTTCCAGCAACAGACTCCTTAGCAGCTTTTCGCGAAGCATACTCCATGTAAGTACTCGAGCTATATGTGTAGCTAGACCCTCCACCAAGGCAGTGCTCATATTGTATCCGTATAATCGCAAGCCCTTGATTGTGGACAGATCCACCACGTAATAGAATGACTTTTTCACCTCACGATGTCCATGATGTTCTGATTTTAGGTGGTGATGGTGGTGAGTATTGCTGCTGTTAGAGTGCAACAGAACATCTCTCTCCGAGAAGCTATTGTGTTTTGGTTGATGCGGCTGGTGCGTTACACCTCCCATCAATCCAACCATAGATGACGTCGTTGACGACACGGAAGGAGCTGTTTGTATGTGCAAGATCGCGTTCGAGTCCGAACTCGGACCAGTCGACGTCCATGTGAGTGGCATCCGCCCTGATACCGAGTCGATATCTGAAATCTCTGAATGAATAGAATCGGCTCGCATTAGCGGCTCGATTTGATGAAGTGCCGAGCTCATTGATGCTGTTGTTTCTCCATCCGAGTCACTTGTATCCACGTCTTCATATATTTCTGAATCCCCAACATGCTTCACCACCAGCCGGAATTTTTCTGGTGGTGGTTCATTCATGCTCGAACTCACGGGCAAACCCTCGTTGCGAGTAGTCACGCTCTCGTAGCTACCTGAAAGCCTAGACTTCGCATAACTGCTGGTCGTAAATGGTGAGGTAGACAGCTCAAAAAGTTCCGAATCTGCGCCACAGCGTTTTCAAGATCCCAAGGTGCGATCGATACGTTCACACCCAAATTAGTGACGGAGGATGATGGCAGCAAACATGCACTCTTGAAGAGTGATATCAGCGTGTCAATATCTGGAGACAGCTTCCCTGAAGTACCAGATAAGTCTGATGATTCTAGGGCCCCATCATTGCCCGTGCAGGCAACATTGTTCGGCTGTAACTTCCTGATTGTAGCTTCAATATGGTAGTCGTACAGAGTTTCGTCCATGAATGCCTCCACGACCTGTTTCAGCTCCGCTGTATGAATTGAGCCGCGAATCCACACTTGACATCTAGCCACTAGCATGTTCGTGGTGGTGTTCCCATCACTTTCGATATTTGAGTACAACGTCGCCAGTCCTGGAATGTCATGCATGTACTTGACCTTTTTAGTGCAATTGGAGTCAAAATTACCTTTCTCTTCATCTCCGATTTCAGTTTGTGCGGGACAGTTCCGTATAATATCGACACGCATTAGAGCAAGGCCTTTGCCGACTCGAGACAAAACCCTTGCGAAAGTCGCAAGTCCGGGTTCAAGTTAAGCACATACGATGCTTGGGCCATAATTTCAGGTACCCCAGAAACCGATTCTAATCCTGCAGAAGCATCACTTTCCATTCTCAAACCATGTCCCATGGAGAAGAAGATAGGAGATCGGGTTGCTGCATTGAACAAAATCGAGGATTTTTTTGCATGAATCGCTGCCAACGATTTCTGGTAGTCCCCCAAACAAGCAGGATGCACATGAGCGCTATCCTTCGCAATTGCTTTGCCTTGTTCGTGTTTTGATTCCTCATTCACATCTTGATCTGTTGCTTTCAGCACTTCCTCACTGGGTAAACTGATAGTGCTACTTGCAGATGCCAAACTCCCGCGCCGCCCCCCACGTAACGAGTTATTCGCAGAATCTCGTGAACTACGAGAAGGTAAGGACCACCACTTGTTGCAGGACGAATATATGGCGCCAACTTCAGTGTCTGGGACAAGTAATGCAGTATTGTGCAGCTATCAGTTACTCCGCCAGGAAGAATATAATCTAGCATGCTTGAGGGTTCGGATGCAGGTGGACACAAAAACGCCAGGTCTGTTGGGCTCAGCTGGAACTTGGTATTTCGGGCCAGCAATTTCATGAGCACCACTTGCGTAGCTTCATCTAGTTTCCGATCCAACAAACGGCACAGCTCATGGGTTACTTCTTCACCAGCTTCAGACACACCAAATACCTCCAGTCGAATTCCAGGAACTCCCGCTGGTGTTGTTGTTATCGTGGGGTTTGTTGTACCTCCCCCACTGCTTCCTCCAGTACTTGACCTAGCAAGACCACTCCGCTCCTGCCGCTCTTCCACTGGTTGGTTATTTACCACAGGCGACGGCGACAATGTAGTATCGTAAAAGACACTGATCTTCATATAAAATACGTGTCCGTCACGATCACGGTACACGAAAATATGGCGTCGATTGTGAACTTGGAACTGTTCAAGTGCTGAAGTGCACAGCATGTTAAGCGCGAAATTGGGTGCTAAGCGCTCGTGAAGCCTGAAAAAAGCAGAGTAGCGCAAGTCGCACTCAAACTGCCCCGGCCAAAAAAAACTACCTTGCTTCATCTGTCCACTCTTCGAATCCAAAGAACCTTGTGATCCTGCTCGCCGCTTGGGTGATCGTGGACTTGATGGCAAGTTACCATTTGGAGGAAGCAGTAGACCATTGCAAGTGCGAGTCTCGTGGAGTTGCAGCAAAAGCAGGAATTGGTTTACACGGCGACACACTGCTTGCACCCCCAGCTGAAGGCGTGTAAGAACATCCAACCGGTTAAATGAATTAGAGGGGGATTGTGAACGATTCGGGTGGTGTAGTCGCAGGCTCATGTGATCACATTTCAGTTCAAAATACGCCCAAAATGGAATCGCAAAATTCACGGCTGTGCTTTTCTTCATCTTGACTGCGTCAGACGTATCCATAGGCGTCCCGGTGGCGTTCGTGTTCTCCACCACAAAATACACATCATTACAATGGTAAACCCTAAGCAAATCGCCCTTTTCAAGCTCTCGCTTAAACAAATCCCGCGGGTTCACGGGAGTTTCTTGACTAGTAGCCACAAATTCCAGGGGGTATTTTGCTTTCGTCACAGCGTCTGCAGGCAAGTCATCAAAGAGTCGCTGGACCATTGAACCAATAGCTGGCGTAATTTCGTTCGCTGACTTCAAAATGGACAGAATTTCGACACTGCACCATTCCTTAATTTCTTTTCGAACACGAGTCAGCACGTGGCGCTGGAAAAGATGCAACGTCGAAAAGTTATACACTTGCATGGACGGCAAGGTGTTGTTGGTCTTGCCGACTTGCTCATTGTTGCTATCCATTTCAAACGGCAACGGAGATGGATCACGTCCACCATCAAATGCTCGTTCATTTGGCAAAGTTAGTGTTACCAGACGCAACGCGATACGGCCCAACGGAGTATTTGAAAATATCTCGGCAATCTGCGTGACATCAGTCGCACGGGAATGTTTTCGTGATCCATGACTAGTCTTCAAAGATTCCAAGAATGCGCTAAATTCCTCTTGCCGACTGCTTGGCAACGAGAGCTGTGTTTCTGCAACCATATCCTTCCGCATGTCTTCGTATGTGGCGGTGCTAGAAGACCGACGTAGTAGCTCCGAATCAGGTGTGACACCTGAAGTGTTCGTGTCGGCTGAGTTCGATCGAGTTTCGCGTGAACCATTAAGTACGCGGCACTCAAATCTGAAAAAGAAAGGAACTGAAAAACTGGACGTTGCCACAGCGACTTCTTTGTTGAACTCGGCATCCTCTTCAACGTTTGCATGGTGCTGCTCGCTCCCAGAGCTCTCTTCAGTTGAAGTGATCACAGGAGGTGGCAATTCACGTCCTAGACTACCACGTCTCTGGCGAATCGACCGTTTTCACCAGTATTATCCGCTGTTTCCACATTAGCACGAGGGGTTCCTTCTAAATGGGGATGAAGAGCCGTGCTATCACCTCCATCAACGCTGTGATTGAACTTTTCACCACCAGTGGAACGAGTATTATTGTGGAGACTTTCGTCTAGTTTCTTATTCCCAACAATTGCTTCGCCATCACCATCTTCTGAGTCTTCCATGAGAATGTGCAGATCGTATTCGCTTGCTGATAGATCTTCGTAAATCGCATTCTCATTTCCTGTGAAATAATAATATTTCGTTCCAGCAATAGGCACGAAAGCGCTCGAGAGAATTGTCTCAAAGGACTTTGTCAACTTCTCTTTCAGAATATCTGCACCAATACCTGCAGACACTACTGCTGCAGCAGCTGGGCTTAGTGGGGGTATTTTGTGTGAAGCAGCAGCCTCCATCATACGATAGAGGAGTGTAATATCCACATCCACAGGGACTTCTACACAGCTCGACAGTGCTTGTAGCAAGTCACTGTGCTGGACCGTTCCTCCTTCACGCAATGCCATATAGACGCCGCGAGAGAAATTATGTTCGTGAGCACGTTTCACTTTTTTTCGGAATCGACGAGATGCAAGAATACTGTCTGAGGTCAGTCGAGGGTGGAAGTTCCCTGTCGAGTCTGATGATGATCGTGATGGAGACTTCTTCCACAGTCCACGATCAAGAGGTATCGTTGGACGCTCCTTGTTACATTGTTTCGAAAAAAATAATTGCTTCAGAATCGTGTGAGGCAAATCCATACGACCAAGCATTTGGTTGCTATTGTCGTGCAAGTCCGTAGATAATCTGGACAACGAGCACTCGTAGAATGCAACCTGAAAGAAACCCGACCCAAGAGCCCCGTCGGCACTTTCAATCAGAAGGTGAAAGTCACAGCCATACGATGCGCGACGGGAGATATCTTCACAAATCTCGTGATCTTCAGGTGTAGAAGGAAGACGTAGCTTTTGGAAATCACGACCGTAACTTTGCTTTTCGTCCCGAGAACCCTGGTAATGTCCCATTCTCCAAGACTTGTAGCCTTCTCGGAAGCTACGCCGGCGCTCTTGGTACAGCACAATATCATCCGCAGAGACTGACATCCGCACCACGCGTGATTTTGTCCCATCTTCTTCCGCTGCACGCGTTGAAAACTGCTGCGATGGTGTTTTGCGGTCTCCATCTTTCCCCGGTGCCTTGCTTGGCATACTCAGCCTGTCTTCTAACGATAATTTGCCTTCATTGTCAACAATGTCTTCGAATGAATTCCCTTTGTCAACATTCTTGCTTTGCACCTGAAGAGTATCCAACGAAGGAAAAAAAGCTAGCACAACGCAATCTTCGCTCACAAGCTTAGCGAAGCACTTGCCTTTGCTTAGGGCGTGATGTGGCACGCGATCATTAAAAGTCAAAGCCAGGTGATGCTTCAGCCACAGCGGTAGTTGTCCGTCCATACCTTCCATAAAAAATCGATCATCTTCAATCCCATTTTTTGTGGATGTGCCTGTGCCAGCTACAACATCGCCATTGTAGTCTGTCCACGACACCTCGCAATCACTTAGACCTCTCAAAGTAAGTTCTAACATAGAATAGAGATTCTCGTTGGCTGTCGAGACCGAAGGTTGAACTTCGACAACTTTTGATTCATTCGTTGCGCTCAGAGAAGCTTTTCCATCTTGTAAATACATCAAAAAATGTTCCGTTGATCGGTTCGAAGTAGCCAGAAGTCTGGCTGTGCTGAATGGAGGGAGAATCATGCCATTTTCTGCTGCTAGTTGCCTATCCATGCTCCAGTTTGAACCGACGACACCGTCATCAACCTTGCTCAGCTGATGTAGCAACTCGACGTTCTCACGCAAATTGATGATACAATCAAATGTGTACAGACACGAGAGGAAGTGACGATCACTCTTATAAAGGTAGCCGCGGATTAAATGCAGCAACTCGCTTTCACCCAGATACGTAGAATCCCCACTCCAGTCAATGCTCACATCCTCTTGCTCCATTGACTTTTGTTCGTTTTCCATCGAAGATGTTCCAGACGCTCCTTTTGGAGTACTGTTTCGATGCACATTACGACCTTCAACGGTCTCAAACGGCGTGTTGTGCCCAATAGCTTGTTTCAAACTCCAGTGAAATCTATCATTATGATCAACATCATCCGATAGCCGCGTCTTTACGATGCCATGCTGGGGTTCCATCCAAAACGAGGTCATCAAGCACGTGTCCGAAACACGACGAAGTGCATACTGGACTAGGGCTGTCTTTGTATGTCCCTTCTCATCTTCCATTAAAACCTCTCGACCAAAAATCACACTCTCCACATGCGCACCTTGTCCATCTTCTCCTTCCTCCATCTTCCAATCCAAGACCCAAAACCCACAGCTGATGCGAGCATCATGAAGCCGCCGCATCGCGTCTAACAGCGCTGTTAAATTCGCCACTTCCCACTTCCAACTCGAATGCCACACATACGCACCGAACACTCGATGTAGCTGCAATTCACTACCACCACAACATGTACTTGATGGGGGAATGGCTCCTGCATTCTTTTCAGCTTCCAACGTTGGAGAAGCGACATAATAATCAAAAGGACCGGGTTCCTGGTCAATTCCATGGAGGAGAAGGGTGTCGTGTGTGACAAGCAAACGACTCAGCATACGATGGCAGAGAATTACAGGGGTGTCTGTTAGCAATGACGAGAGCGGCTTGGCTGGGGAAGGTGTCACAGCGACCTCATTGATACCAGCAAATATTGTGCTCTTCAAATCATTCAGCACCTGGCGACGAGTCGATGCTCTAGTCGCGAAGAAAGCTACATGAACTGCGCATAGCGTTTTGTTCTTGAATTCAAGCCGCACAAAGCAAAGGGCTGCTTTGCTCTCTTTTGTACTGCTGCCATCTTCAACATGATTGACATCTTCTCCTGTATTGCTACTATGATTGCGTTGCCGACGCCGTTGTGCAATCCCTCCTGATGTTGTAGCTGAAGATGGTGATACCTTGGCCCGTGGAGGGACATGATTTTTGTCCGCAGCAGGGGCGAAGAAACTTCAAGAACAAATCCTGAGAAAGCTTTTGCGAACACCACTTGACAATAGTTGCGATGAGTGGTTCGGCTAGACTCTCAACTCCGATTGAAATATTTCCATTGTTCGTGCCATACACGTTTGCTCCATGGTTGTGCATCATCCCTTGCGAATTTCCAGGACCGCGCAAGCGAGAGCCTGTGTTGCCTCGCTCCACCACACCGTGTAGTTCATTTCGGTAAAATAGATCTGTGCACGCATCGCTCTTGACGACGCAGAGAATTTCCAATCGCTCCACATAAAACCAACGGTGCCACAGCACAGTGGAGAGTTCGCCAATGATGTTGAATACCGGGTGAGAACTTGTAATCTTCGGTGTTACAGACGCTGATGCTGAACTTGCGCTTGTTCCGAAGGAGAACTGGTTGGCAACCGAGTCGCTGGTCTCACTGATACTGGCCGTCGCCGTCATCAAATGCAGCAACACACGGTCGACGTCTTGGACATTGCGGATAAAATCATGCACAAAAACTGGTGATGCCATGGAAATATTTCCCCGAGGTCCCCGAGGTGTAGCACTTCTGTCCCCACTGGACGAAGACCGTTGCATCGTGTCTTCAAATGTACGAAGGAAGTCTGAGTAGGCCAAGATATTCATTTTAACATACCACTCACTCCATGCTGCTCTTTGGTCTTCGGAGAAAATAGTCGTAGGCTTCCTAATTGACGAAGATGATCCTGGTCCTTTTAATCCTATGCCACTCAGTCGTCGAGCTGCGTGAGGCATTGAATTAGTCGATGTCGCCGACGTTGCTGAGTTTTCGATAGTTGTCGATACCACATATTCAAGCCAAACATTCTGTTTCCATTGTAACAAGAACACAACCAGAATCTTGGTGACTTCATTGGGGCATCCACTACCACTCGCTGCTGCACCTCCACCGTTAAGACCCCGTGGAGAATCTGTACCAATTTGAGCTGGTAATTGTGGCTGCTTATATGTCTTCACGTACACTTTATTGATCGAAAATCCTTCACGGAGCCGAGCTTCCACAATACGATTCACGTCCGCAAAAATGCGATATTCGTGCACTTTTTCACGCCACATGCGGTAAGGACGGAGAGGTAGTAAGGTTCTTCCATCAAATGACGTGCTATCCATTTCATTCAGTTTGACGACGGGCGCCGAGTTCGCGCGTACACTCGACTTGCGCAAGAAACATGCATCCTGAAGTCCCGTCATCTTCTTTACAATGTTACTACATGAACTCGTCGTACCGTAGCAAGCTTCGTGAATAGCTGGGTACTCGAACACCGTTCCACCTGTATATTCCGCTACAAAGCGCAGCAGATGTGTATCTGGTACGAACCCAAACGTTGCATTCAGTTCATCTTCTCCACCACCGCCAATCCGCAAAAAGTGACACTGAATGTCATGACGCACAAGCTGCATCAACAAATTATCATATGAATAGGCATCCCGAACATCCACGACACCATCCGTAACCAGCACCATCATGGGCGTGCAATCTGTCGGCAACGAGTTGAGTGCAAATACTGCGTTCTGCAAGATCCAGTCCAGCGAGGCAGGTGTAGCATTACCCAGGTATCCCCACTGTCCCCGCTCCTGAGCTTGAGATGCCCAGTCATTCTCAATGAGTTGAAATCGGTCCTTTATCAGCTGCAAAAATCCTGCAGCATTAGAAGGCGTGACGATATACCCCTGCATCAGTACACATAACGACTCCACGAGCGCTCCCTGCACCAGCACAGACACATGGAGTTCCGGTGTGAAAGCCATTCCGCCCACTTCCATTGGACGAAGCATACTCCAGATGAAGAGCTCCACACTTTCATACAGCAAGTCCAAGAACAGCCTTCCCGATGATGAATCAATAGACAAGATCGAAGGTGACGCGTCCAGACACAGGACGCAGCGATAACGCTGGAACACGGCGGCAACGCGGGTGTCCGGCGTCAATTGTCCCGGAATATGTGTCGTCACTCCTTGTAGCTGTAGCACGGGCTTGGAAGTGGCGCTGTGTGTCCCGTTGTTACTGTCCCTGCTCCTTTCGATCTTCAAGGCGTCCGCTGTCTGCTCATACAGCACGGCAGCCACACTCATACCCTCACCCAGCTCAATACCTCGACTGGACGTCGCTACACGCTCGTCTACGGGTGCCTCGGATGGCTTCAGTCCTTTATCCTGATCTTCTTCGGCCTCGGATGCAGCGGACGGCAGCATCTCGATCGCCAGCTGCCGGAAGTGCCACAGCGACAGCGTCGTGTGGTTCAGGACGCTCACATCTGCTCCTGACAGGATCAGCTCCTCCACGCGCGCCGCAGGAGCCGTCGGCTCCATGATGACCTGCACTCTCCAGCTTTGGTTTCTAACAATGCAAGGTATTTCTAACAGTTGGTAAATGTTTCTAACTGTTTTCTAACAGTTGGTAAATTTTTCTAAATGTTCTCTAACAGTTGGTAAATGTTTCTAACTGGTTCTAACAATTGACAGAAGTTCTAACAATTAACTGGGAAGTCGACAAGTATGGCGTTCTACATTGTCTATCACGGTCTACACTGCTTGTCACGTTCTACAAGCCTACCACGTTATCCCCGAGCATTCGGTCTTTCTAGCTGCTATATTCATGCATGTTAACTGTGATCAGACACACTAGCTTCATTTTGCCTCGTTGCATGAAGCTGTACTGGTAGCTGGTTCGATCTGGAGATTCTTGCGCTTGTAAAACAAAATGTAAGCTGCGTTCGACTTGACTTGGCTTGGCATCGCTGGTGTTACGAGGCTGTCGTCAAAGGAGTACCACCCCGGATACATCTCGCCATCTCCATCCTTCCAGCTCTTAGCAAAAGCCGTGTAGTGGCCGAACCCCATGCTGCCGTAGTGGTTGCTCACCGCGAATAGATCATAGCTCAAGTAATCCTTGTCGTCGCTCTTTTCAAGACAGTACGGAGACATGTCCAGACCCTCCAGGGGGAAGTCCACGTACACGTCCAGCTTGTCCCGCAAGATCTCGTTTCGGTACTCAAATCGCTTGAGCGATAGCACAAGTACATCGGGTAGCCGCCACATCTCCATGGTCTTGCGCGCCTGTCGGTGCTCTTGGCACTTGCTGCAGTACCACAAGTTTGCCTGGTCGAGAGTCTCCGGCTTCACAAAGTTCCGAAAGCAGTCGTCCAGAGAAATACCATCGTGGATTCGAGAACCACCCGACTTCGCGCGCATACTCTCGTGGTTGACGATTCGCTCAACATCAGGCCGAGGAGAAGCTGACGAGGCAAGCATTGACGATGACCAGGCGACGGTAGCAAATACGAGCTCATCTGGTGAATCCTCATCATGCAGTGTAGCGAAGTCCAAAAACTTCGCGTCAGCAGCGAAAGGAACGGGCTCGTTTCGAAGGTACACGCCATCGCGGTCCGACAAATACACGCACTGAGATAGCATGTTGCTAGGGATTTTCGCGTTCGACGTCTGCGAGACGTGTGCATTCAGAAGATCACACCATTTGTCCAGCATCTCGGCGCAACTAGTTGAAGCAGTGTAGGTGAAGAGGAACGGATCGCCCACCAAAGTAGACCCTACTCGGTGGTAAAGAAATCCATACTGCACAGAATCTTCAGTTGGTGTGTAGTCCACTTGGTACATGAGGATACGATCATCTTCTCGAAGTCGGTTCAACCGCTCCGTGTCACCGATAATGCGGTAGGTCATAGACTGATAAATATCGGCCGCCAGTAGAGCGCTAGGGCTCACACCACACAGTTTACTCAGGGCACGTTTCAGTAGGAGCACGCTTCCCTTCTTAGGCACTTCGACAAGGTATCGCGTCATGGCCTTGCCTGGTTCGCTTGGGACGAAAATGACTTCTATCTGACGGTTCTGCTGCTGTGGCAACTCAAGCTGAATACAATTGAACGGATCAAACGTAATCGAGACCTTGTTGCAAATTGGACACACGACCGTAGACTTGAACTGACCCTGAACATGGTCTACAAAGATGCTGTCATTCCGCAGCAAGTGGCGTTCCCATGCTTCCTTCGCCACGGCGGCATCGTCTTGCGAACCATCTGATTCTTTCACCTCCGTGTACGGTTTGTGCTTGACACGATTAAGATCTTCATGCAGGCCATCGATGATGTATGCAAGCAATTCTTGTGCGTCATGCTGTTGGAAGCCGGAAAATTGCGGGGCGAACCGACTGATAGCGCGTTTTAGATTGGCTGGAGACGTGCTTGGTACAGTGCCAAACCATAACTCTTTCAGCAACGCGTCGTATTCGTTCGCCAAATTGCCACCCGTCCCTAGAGGGTTGTCAACGTTTAAATCCTTTTTGTACTGGTTGCTCAAAAAATAACGCGTCAATAACTCTACGTGGCTCAAACACTGTAGCGCGGAGTTCATAAAGCACGTGTTACCCAGGTTGCGAAGACCCATCTTGCCCCGTCGCTCTGTTTGCAAGCCTTGCAAAATCTCCTCCTCCTTCTCTTCAGCTGTGAGTGTCGAGCGGCACACGACTCTGTGGTATTTCCAGTGTGACATTTGACAGTTCGCGCCGCAGTACCAGATTAATTGGCAACTTCCACATCGCTTTAGTGATCCTGTGGTTTTCCTGCAAGCTCCACAAAGTTTTGGGATCGAGCTGGATACAGTGCTTGGTTTACGCTGCACAGCCAACTTGGCTCCAGTTGAATCCGTTGAGTCCTTCTTCCCATTCACATCAAATTTTGAGCCTTCGCTTTTCTTCTGCATCGCGCTGTCTTTCGTGCCACATGTGCCATTCGTCGTGACCTCTGGTTCTTCATCCTCCGGTTGTTCCTACAATACATGTACAAACGTAGTTCATTCAGCATCCCCACACAGGACAACACGCTACACAAGCCAAGCTATCTTACCGGGTAAACCTGCACACGATTGAAATCGTTGCCAAGCTCTGGATCTCCGACCTGTGTCACAAATCTTGCAATAGTCGGTCCTCCGCCATACCAAACGAGCAACGCGTCCCAGACTTCTTGAGGAATCAACACGTAGTGGTAGTTTTCCTTCAATTGCGGTCGCAACGGACCTCCCATGAGCTCGTCCAGCGGTGTATCCGATCCCACATGGAGTAGTGGCAAGTTATTGATGCGACTGGGGGGTGGGTTACCCGCACCAGCAGCGAGTGTATCCTGCTTGTCGTCGTAGCCCACGAACTCGCACCAGCGCTCCCACCACTTGGCCGAGAGCACGAAGCGTTTGTCCCCCACCTGCAGTCCCTGCTGATCCGCCTGGGTCATGAGGCGCTTGACGATCGTGCGCTGTTTGTTACGGTCCATGCGTTTGGTTGCCCCATTGGGCAGCGCGTTCTCGCTCTTCCCCAAGCTATTACCGCTGAGGTTCACGCTGATAGGGTCCTCCGACGTCGGAGTGGACGTCCCGTTTTGCTTGGGTCCGTGACGCTTGTGACCTTTCTTCGACTGTTTCTTCTTGCCCTGGTAGATACACAGATAGAGGAGGGCTTAGCTGATGACCAGTACGTGAGGAATCCAGCGCACGCGGCCTAGATATGAGCACAAACCTTGCCCATGATGTACTATGATCTTCAAATAGGGTGAGCCAAATTGATTTTGGCAAATTTTGTACTCTAATAATGGTATTTTAAAGGGCTTGACCGGCAATGTCGGGCCGCTAGGCCCGCTGCCGCCGCCACCCGAAGGGTGGCCGCCCGCCCGCCCACGAACAGGAATAGATCGTTGGTATATAATCAGTGTAACTTTCACTACTGCCACTGAAAAAAATGCCCAAGAGTGTTAATCCAGCTCGAATTGCTGTACGTGATGCTATTACAGCGAAGCATTTTCCACCCTCTTTATGCTACCCAGAGGCTAAGCGAAACAGTATGCTATCGGAGTGGTTTAAACTTCCTACACTCACGTGGGTACCTGAGGTATTGAATACTAATCGACTGCCTGTATGCACAACCAAAAATTGTAAGTGTACGCCAAAGGTAAAAGAATATCTGAACAGAACCGTTCACGATGTTCAGCACAAAACAAAGTTGTATTACGCTCGGTATAGCTGTTGTTCAGGTTGTACCTTCACTACCATCGATGATTCTTATCTTTCTTCATCGAAAGAGGTACTGTTAGCGTTCCCTTACTTTTTAACTTATCAGTCCGGTATCTCGTTATCGTTTTTTGACCTGGTGTACGACAGCATGCTTACAACCAAAGGACTGGCTGGTGCAACAGACAACATTACACGTCGCCGACAGAAACGATATTACAACTTACTAGTTCTTGCTGCTTCAGAAATTGAAAAACGTAAAGCTGCAAACGCTGCTTACAGTCCACCACTCCTTCAGTCGGTAGAGCAGTACATGACTAAGCACGCATGCCTCGACAGCGAAACTCTCCAAAAGGTATGGCTTGCCCAGACTGAAATTTGTTTCCGATTGCTTGAGGCGAACATGGCTACTTCCGAGTACAACAAGGTTATTCGAGTTGACCACTCTCAGAAATTTTGTAGTAAGTTGAAAGTGTTCGAGGCTGACGGAAGCAAGAACCAAGCTTCGAGCGTGCGCATGCTTTTACTTGTACAAAATGAGATAGGACAAGTTATTGCACGTGGATGTACTCTATCTGAAAATCACAAGGAAACTGAAGCGATTTTGGAACCTGTTGCAGCAAAATTGACCAGACAGCCAACAAACGAGCGGTTTTGTGTGTGTGACAACGCAAATGGCATGCGAAATCTCGTTAGAAAACTTTTTGGGGGTTCCGTCACTGTGAAGCAAGACCCGTTTCATGTTATCCAAAGAATAACAGAGAAAATTAGCGATCAGGTAGAGCGAAGTTGGATCGCGAAGTGTCTTTCAAATGCACTTTTTGATATGGAAAATAATCTTCGCGCTCCAAATACCATGGCAAAAATGTTTGCGGATGCCGTTGCAAAAGTACAACCATCGAGTATTCGAGTACCTTTCCCAGAGTGGGAGGGATGTATCAGCAGTAATCTCGAACAAATAGTTCGGGGTGACCTTTATGTGGAAAATAGTAGTTACATGGAAGGAGGTAGATCGGTACGCATTGTTTCAACAAGTCAGCTTGAAGCAATTCATTCCAAGCTACGTAAACTTCTTGATCGAATCATCTCTATTCAAGTTGGACTTCGAATTCTAGACATTTTCCTACTACAGGTTCGTTTCCCGTGACTGATCTTGTAAATTAAACAAACCCAGACTAATCTTTATGGTTGCGATCGCAGCATAATCTGAAAGTAGGGGCTAAATTCAAGCGAAATCCGGAATTTTCGGGTTTTGACTTTATCACACTGAGTCGTAGTTCTCTCCTGTGCCGCGGTATTTATCCGGATATGCCTCAATTGGAGTATGTCAACCAGTTACTAGCATCACAGCCAACCGATATTAGTTTGCAGCACTACTATAGACCTGGCGGTGGAGAAGTTCCCATTAATCGTCCTTGGGAAATACTGTACGACATGATACCGTTGTGTGCTGACAGAGCCGAGGGTAATTTGCTTCGTAATGACTTCGTGCAAAATGATATTCGGAAGTTGCTTTGCTCTGTAAATCACGGACGGGAAAAAATGACACAACGAGATTTTGTCGAGAATCTTGGTATTGAGAGTGAGTACGAGAATTGCGCGGAATTTTCATCTCATGAATTCACACTACTGAAAATGTTGCGCAGAGAACAACTTGCGGCAAAGTTTTACAAGTGGGCGTCCTGTGAAGTCGTAACAACTATACTATACAATACAGCCGTCAGAAGACTAGATAATCCTAATCTGGATATCAAACCCCGTGGCTATCGGGCAATTGTTCGGCGCCTTAGTCCGATTGATATTCAAATTAGCCAAAATCCACAAATGCAAGTTTCGGAAGACAAGTCTGGCGTAATGACATTAAAAATTAACCCTACAATCAACGACGATATCAATTTGCCATCCGAAAAAGCACTACAAGAAGAACTATTTGAATTACTTCGGTTACCAGTAGGAATTAAACACGTGAAGCAAGTTTATAAAGCAGTGTACGACTTCGCGGCTTGTACATGCGTAGGTATCAATCGAAAGAGTGATGAATTCCTGGACCGTCGATGGGACTCACTACGCCGAGCAGTAAGCTACAAGAATGCAAAACATATCAGAGGTGGAATCCAAGTATCCAAAACTATTGAACAAATCCCAAATGCGGAAGCGCTGTCCACTTGTAAATCTCAGCGATCTATGGTGACAATGATCACTTCATCTAATGAGTCTTCTTCGATCACTTCCTCAATACCAACATCGGTACCCTGTCCAGAAACAAGATCTTGCTCGTCCATCCCACCTCGTTATGAAATTCTGGACCTGGCAACGTTAGACGCACTGTTAGATCACGCCGCAAGTTTTCGCAAAGGAACCCATGGAAAATGGCACAGTATCATGGCATTGTACAGTCAAATGAATCCAACTGGAAATATGGACTTGAATAAGCTTCGGTGTCGACTTAATGGTGAGCGTCTCAGGCGCTCACAGTCAAAGTCATTTGAAAGCAATAAAACGACTAATCAAGCAGTATCTGTCACACATCTTCCCCAGGAAGCTCCAAGTGGTCGAGAACAGCAACACCAGAGCGTTGTTAAGGACACAAGAGCCGCATGTCCAAGTTGCAACAAGCGCAAGCGAGGATGTGGACCAAACAGCACAAATCCGAGCTGTGAATATCGCAACAAAGCTCAAAAGCAAACTATTACCAGTTACTTCACATCAAATTAAACTGTACGACACGTGCAAAAACGCAAGTTAGCAAAGTAAGAATATATAATGCTCAACAGACTGGAGCCCAATGTCTCGTTCACTTGCTACGTTCTCAAATCGCTCTTCGATTCCAGGTTTGTACAGGCTAATCTGATTGGCCGGGGTCCCAGGATATCAATCAGGATATGGTGACTTTTGGTAGCTTTTGGTGGAATCTGGTGAGATTTGGTCCCAGGACAATCCGGACATTGCCGGTCAAGCCCCTTTTAAAGCACAACTCTAACTGTATTACGGTATTGGACTGGCAGATGGCGACTCCAGCTCCGACAACGACAACGACTGCTAGCGAGGCGACCTTCACGTTCCACAACGAGCAATGGACAGCAGAGAGCGCACGGTTACTGTTGGAGATAGACGAAGGCTGGATGGGCTTCCGTAATGACGCTGCCTGGAGCTGGCATAAGGAGACGTACCCGATTTTTACAGTCATCTGTCGAGAGCGCAAGTGGTCGTGCAACTCGAAGGCGGCCTGTGTAGCTATGCTCACCGCACTGCGCACAGGCGCGATCCGTATACAGCTCAACAGTGCAACACGCAGCTATGACGGTCATTCCCAGTGGTCGCTGGCCGAGATGCGCGAGCTCGGTGCCCAAATGCGGCGCGTCGTGGACGGCGAGATCCCACCAATGCCTTGGGCAGCACAACTCGTGGCCTTTGTGGAGACCATGAAATTGAAGGATGTTAAGTATAGTATTGGTGACCGGACGGTGGAGGGCTTTGCTATTCGCGCGGGGAAATACGTCCCAGACTCGATCTTGCAGCAGATTGACCCGAACCTGATGAATGGGAACACGACGCCAACGGTGGTGACTAAAACCACAAACATGATGAACAGGAACAGGAAGAAAACATCCAAGACGGTGACCAAGACTCCAAACGTGGTGAATGGGAACACTGCATCCAAAAAGACGACACCGATGGCGGTGACCAAGACGCCGAACGTGAATGAGAACACGAAAATGACGGTGATCAAGACCCCGAATTTCAACGGCAATACAAAGAAGACGGCACCAAAGTCGGTGACCACAACCTCAAGCGTGCTGAACGTGGACACGAAGAAGACGACGCCAGAGCCATTGGCCAAAACCCCAAAGGTGATAAACGGAGACACATCCAAGGCGGTTGCCAAAACGTCAATGGAAGGCATGACTCTCAAGAAGCCGTCGATGGCGGTGGCCATGGAGGTGTCCAATACCAGGAACACACGCAGCAAGCATATGCCGGAGCCTGAGCAACAGCCATGTCGGACGATAACAAGACAATCGATACTAGAGGCGGACCCTTATGATAGTGATGACGAACCTCTTACGGCACTTATAACACGTCGAAATTCTCGTACGAGAACTTCGACAAATGTTACGAGTACTCGTGCACTGAAGAGGAGACGTAAGAGGAGTGTGGAGTCAGACGGAGGGGGTAGCTCGTATCATGACCCGGTTTCCGAAGATGAAGATGTTCTCTTTGGGGATGATGGCTTTCAATCAAATGAAGAAAGTGCGCCAGCCACTCAAGAGATTACGAGTCAAGGAGAATTGTTGCCGGTGCAAGTGGTGTCAAATGCACAGCTACTTGCTTCTAACAACCAAGTACGAACTTCTATTCCTCAAGACCCAACAATACAGTCACGAGATGAATCACGAGTTTTTGCAACAAGCGAAGACTCAACAGCAAAAATGATACTTGAGAGCGAAAATCGATTAGCCCAAAGACGGTCTCCGATTGAGAATGAACCAGTTCAGAAGCGAATTTCTTCCCGTCAAGACGAACCAGTTCAAAAGCAAAATTCTCCTCGTCAAGATACTGCGAATCATGCACCATCAGCAAGCGGAAACCAGAACGGCGGTACATCAATACGACAACCGAGACATAAGCAACTGCGAGTCAGGCAACCGGCCGTAAATGGCCGTATGAACAGTAATAACCGCGCCAGCAATACCAAGACCGGTGCGTCACACTTGTTCCGTAGTCTCAACCCGTACGATCGACCTGGAAAGCCTTGGGGCGAGTTCGTGGTGGAAGTGTTACTTGCAGAGAGAACTGCGCGCAACGAAGACGAGCTGGACTATGTGCAGTTTGTGCGCAGTCTCTACGAGATCTGAGGCAGGGCTGTACATGACTGCCGTCAGCTTGCGCAGCTTTATTAGCCGCTTAGTCGAACTGTCCACACAAGCACACGAAGGCCACGCGTGTAGACGACGGATGCACGATCACAAGAGTCACTCCATTTTCACCAGTACATTGAACATTGCAGCTTCTAGCATCATGTTCTCTACAATTGGTGCTCTCCTTTGTTGCGCCTGCTACTGCTGCTGCTGCCAGGTCGTCGACTGTTGCCGCCAGATCGGTGTTTGCTTCTACTACTGGAGCTGCTACTGCTGGACTTGCTGGAGCTAGTGCTAGCTCCAGACCTAGAGCTGGAGCTCGAACCAGGTCTGGAGCTGCCTTCTCGTCGCATACTCGAGCTCGAACTGGAACTGGAGCTGGAACTCGACGCCGGGTTCTTGTTCTTCTCAGCGCGACGACGGGCCTGCGCGCGTTTCTTCTTCTTCTCCTCCTCCGACATTTCGTACTTGTAGAACTCCTTCTCAGCCGACGGTAGATTGCCAGGCTGAGGAGAGGTTGGCGAATTGCCAGTCTTCAGGCTAGTGATGCGGTTCTTCGCCAACACCAGCGCGCTCACGGCCTTGAGGCGGCCAGCAGACGCAACAGTTGCAGCAGTGGATGCGGCCGTTGTGGCCTTCTCCTTACCGACAGCAGCAGCTGAAGAGGCGGTCTGGAAAGCCTGTGACGTCTTGACCTTCTCGCGACCCGCGACGGCGGCCACACTTGCGCTCTGGAAAGTCGACGAGCTCTTGGCAGCGGCCAGCGCCTGTGTGCCCTTCTCCTTGCCCATCTCGGCTGCTGCTGCGCCAGCAAAGTACAGCGTGTTGCCGGCGCGGTTTGCCATGCTCTTGAGGTTGTTCAGGTCCATCATGAACGGGGCAAGCAGAGAAGATGTTGACTGACGTCTGCGATTTCGATTATGATTCAGCTGAGCAGCTCTGCCGTCATGGTATACTGAAAGCAAGTGAACCTGTTCGGTTCAAGTAGAGGTCTGGCAGCGACTTGACAGAACTCACGCGGAAACTTTCCCGTTTTCCGTTCTGACAAGAATATTTGATCTTTGAATCGATTGTAGGTATAATAGACTGGACATGTGTGATGTAATGTGATGTTTTGATAACGTAAATTATGTTATAGAGGTGGGAAGTTTGTGGGAACGGAATCTGGATGCCGTCAAGACGCAGTGTGGTGTCGCGATGGGCTTCTGCGAACGGATTGTACAATGTAGAGCTCCCTTGTTGCATCGGTATGTCCATCATGGACTCCATGGTGTATGCGTTATAGTCGTCACACTTGCAATAGTGCTATTATCGAAAGACTCGGACTTTTGCAAGCAACCCAAAAATCCGGTGCTTGTAACGAGCTTTCTGAGCTCAACTTGGTCATTGATAACGAACATCTCAGCCCAGTGGCCCGCAGCTGATTGAGCGGCATCCGTCAATCGATTTCTGGTCCAGCCAAGAACTGCCAACAGTTTAGGTTTGCACTCAGCAAACAAATACACGCCTTCATTTCGTCAACATGACTTGATCATTGACAACAATTGCCATGACTTACCAAACATGCTAGTTTTTGTATGCTTTCAGCCCTAGCCACAGTAAATCCGTCTTCACACGTCAACATTTGTGTTCAAGACAATCAGAATGACCTCAAATGCGCGGAGGTTCGTGGAGCAGAGCGTGGTGACGTCGCTCGTGCCGCTGCTCAAGCGCAACTTGGCCAAGCAGCCTCCCCCGCGCCATGACGCACCCTTCGTGGTACGTGTAGCAGTCGCCACCATCCGCCATGACCTCTAATTTGTTGCTCTTCTTGCCATTGATACAGCGCGCGAGTGTAGCTGCAGTGTTTCGATGGAAGGAGAAGGAGCAACGCTCGCTCGAGTTGCTGTTTGTGCGGCGCAGTGTGAATGAGAAAGACACGTGGAGCGGTCAGGTGGCATTTCCCGGTGGCCGCCGCCAGAAGAAAACCAAGATGGATCTCAATGCACTGGACGACGTCTCGGGAGAATGGACAGACTGGGAGTCGCTTCGTGAGACGGCACAGCGCGAGACGATGGAGGAGGTTGGACTCGACCTCACAGATCCGTATGTGCTACTGATGTAGTGGAGAAAACGATATGCAACTAACAAAACATGCACTTGCTGCTAGACATGTGCATTGGATTGGCCACTTGCCGCCTATTCAGACACATCTGCGCTCACTGAGCGTTAGTACCCAAGGTAACAGGTATTGATTTGGTTGAGTCTCGTAAAATTGCTGACAATTGTGGTGCTAGTGTTCTTCATTGATGCAGCGGCGGAAGAGCACGACTACAAGCCAAAACTACAGGAGTCTGAGATCGCTGACGTCTTTTGGGTGGATGTGCAAGAGTTCTTCAACACGAAGCGGTATCAAGTACTCTCGTACCCACTGGAAGACAGTCTCATGAGTCTGCGGTTGCGTCCGCGAGTGTTGGCGCTGGCAAAAAAGATGCTGGGTAACATGCTCTTCGACTGCATCTACCTACCGAGACCAGGTCACCCTTTACCTGACGATGATCGTCTCCCACGTCGTGAAGTGGTCGATTTCGTGCTATGGGGATTGACACTACGAGCCGTTGTGAATCTCTTCGCTGCTGCTGGTTCTCCACTCCCCATGCGCCCAGACGCGCAGCACTTCGACTCCAAGTTGCTTGGTGACATTGTGCTGTACTGCATGCGCTACCCAGACAAGGTCATTGCAGGCACGGCCACTATCTCAGCTATGGTACTTGTCGGTGTTGTGTACAGCAGTCTGTAAGAAATAGCAACATCGCAAAACATCCGCTAACGAGTCAAAACTTTATGAGCTAGCAGTAAGTAGATATGTCTTAGTTAAATCTACAACTACGTTGTTAGGGGCTGAAAAATAATATTTTGTAGAGTACAGTATAATTTTCGATAAAAAATATAATTGCTACAAAAATTCAGGTCATGGTGCAAGTTGATCAAGTGTACGTGAAGCAACAGCTACGGCAGCAACAACAAGCATGGTACGCTCTATATACTCGCTATAGAATTCACAAGCGTCATTACCTCTCGTAATCCGCACCTCCTTTTTGCAGGGAAGCCGAGCAGGTCGCTGCAGGTCGCACGAACTGTCCTCCTCTACAGTTCTGGAGTGTTGGGAAGCTGCTGCGCGTGCTCCAGGCCTCGCTATTGGCTGCAGATCCTCTCGCAGTTCTTACTCAACATGGAATCAGCCGCTACTCGGTCGGCAGCGTCGACCAGCGCCGAACAGCCTCTCAACCAGCAGCAATAGAGTCACAACAAGTTCCTACAGCTGACGCTGTGACGTACACGTCGAGTTGCGTATGGATTACGGGATTTCTACACTTTGGAGAGGAATTGGACACTTGTGACACACTGTATTTGTGTGATAGTAACGCTATGTTGCCTAGTTTTCTACTGGACCCGAGTCCACAAGTGATGGATCAGTTGGTGCTGATAAAAGACTGGGTGCTGGTAGACAAAGCATTCGGCGGTGTACGAACTGCAAATTCAATGTTTCTTGAGGTACATGATGAGAATCCAGTGACGTTGCTGCCGGTGGATGATTTATTCGTCAAATGGACACAGGAGCGTGTTCTTCAAGTACTAGAAGCGAATTATCAGACAAAAGACCCACCGATGTATACTGGTACTGAGTCATGGACTGTTGTTACTTCGCGGTTAAAAGAGAATGGAGTTGATAACGATACAGTGGTGGTAGGAGTGCGAGATGAACGTACAGTGGCAAAGAAGAGCAAGAAACGGCAGCGCATTCACGTCATTTTCGGTCGAGTGACGAGTGTGAGTCCCATCTCACACCAAAAAGATCGTGTCAGTAGCCATTTTTTCGTTGAAGTCGAGTGCCATAGCGGATGTGCTGAGTCTAAAACGCAAAGTGTTGCGAATGTCATGTTCACTGGAGTCCATAGTTTGCGATGGCATTTGTTTCTACACCCGGGGAAAATCGTACTGCTGACTGACCTAGTAAAGGTATTTTCGCGAGAATGTGATATGTTTTTGCTTCAAACAATGCACGGATGTCAGAAGCATTCTGCTGAGTCTGAAATCGGTACATTCAAGACATTGGTACTGGTTTGGGACGACCCGGTGCCTCATCAAAAGAACTCTGTGCAGTGGATTTATGACTCGATGGATATGTACTCAACAAAACTTCTTTCACGCTACACAGGAAAGTTGTTAGACTACGAAGGTCGGGTGAGTCGGCTTATTTGGGATGAATGCATTGAGCTTCAAGGACCGGATGAGACACAAGTTATTGTTTGTCTATTCCACTTCCCTTATACGCGTGAGTTGGTTCGCCTCCGCAAAGGTGCTACTATACGAGTGCGCGACGCACACGTTCTCCGCTGGCCAACACCTGTAGGCGGTAAATTAGTGATTGGTTTGTGTCCTAGAAGCAACTTTGTAGTCACTTCTTACGGAGATCCGAATGGTGCCTGTATTGTCATGGGTACTCGTTCTCGTCGTGGTATGTCACACAAAAAATGGTTAAGCTTTGGTGATTTTCATCGTCAATCGATGGTGTTATCCATGTGGCTTCTGGAGGTTCTAGAATTGCTGGATGCGAAGTTTATCTTCGGAGAAGACGAGAAAATTCAACCTAGATCGTCTATGTTATTCTTCCCACGAACTCGACGGCGGAAAGCAGCTTATCTTGTGGCTAAGAAATTGCGCTTTTCGTTGGGCGGTGGATATGACCCCGCTGCTATGACCCTTGGTGCTCTCTACTTGAAGTGTCACTCAGCAAATGCGGATAGCTGCATTACAGTGCAATTACATCCGTGTGAAAAGCTCCTGACATGTAGTCGAATATTGACAATTCGTGAACTACAAATGCTTGGCGTGAGCAAGTTAAAGCAGATGATTGAAGCGAGATTTGACAATGCCGGAATATCTGATGGGATCCAATCTGTGCGTATTCCAGCCGAAGCTCTTGACTGGTGTATTGTCCTTGGATGCATCCGAGGAAATATCGAAAGTGGGGACTTGGAGGTATTGATCGCACGGCGTCAGTTTCCTTGCGATTGAATGGTAGCGAGATGGCAATGAATTCTACCGGTGAGCGTGGCTTGTATTTATTCCGCAATTTTGATTTCATAATAGAGGACTACAATCAATATCCAGACTTTCAGCACGAGGCAAAAATTCCGCTCGTGTATTGCTTGAACTGTTCTACAGATAATGTGGAGTACATAGCTATCCGCAATGATGAATCACTCAGTTTTTCACCAGAAGGAAGTGTTGTGGCTGATGCACACGAAACTGTGGAAGTAGTTGTTGTGATAACTCACGTAGACCCTTTACCAGTTCCCAGTTATCTACCGGCTGGGCTATTGCCTGAATATCGTGTTATGCACAGTATGGTGTATCCGATTGGTGAGGGACTTCAAACTGATCACTTCATGAAATCGGCGTACGCTGCTGATATACTGGTAAATACCCAGTGTGCCAGCTGGTACATCCAGAAAGGTGGCTGCTATCGAATTAAAGTACTCAGAAGCGACAACGATCGTGTATCAAGTCTTTCTCGTAGTTCTGTCGAATATCGCGCTGTGGAGGCTTCGATAAACTACTGGAATCAAGCGATGGTTTGCGTGTGAAAACAACTTCCTATGCTTTGACTCTCTAAAACACTTTCACTGCCAAAAGGTTAAACAATCAATTCACGAAGGGCTTCAATTTCGAGTGTATCGAGTGGAAAGTGGGCAAAACTCAATTATTCCGGTCAAACTAGATTGTGGTGACGTCGAAAATGTGGTTTGTGTAGCACATGACATTTGTAAGCGAAGTGTGACAGGTGCATTCACTGCGAAACAGCTTGTACACCAATCTTCAAGTGAAATAACAAGTTCGGAATATGTGGCATTGAGCATTATAACACATTTCCTTCAGCGATCAGAAGAAATATCTCAAGTTTGCGACTTTCTCCACTATCCACTCGCAGACAGGTTCCATCAATTCGCTGACGGTACGAACGATGTTGTGAAGACAGTGAATCCAGACCTACACAAACCTACTCTCGTGTCGATGGTTGGAATTATTACAAAGAAAAAAATATACTGGAAGGCTAATCCTCAAAAACAAGCACGTGGCAAATTGGTAAATGTAGCTGTAGTTGGTCTGAAGCGTGGTCGAGAAGATGTTACCAGTACTACAGAAGCTACGAGTCAACGGCTAGCATGTATTCTTCATGTTCGAGATTTACACAACCTGGATACTGTTGAAATTCGCGTTGACGCATCGCGTTTTGGCTTGTTGGGCGCCTTACAGTTGAATAATGTTGTGGAGTTCACTAGACTGCAGGGATTTATTGCTCGGTCGAGCTATAAAGTATATCTGAATTGGAGTCACCTTACTGCAGCTCGATTACTGGACGAGAAAGTTTATTCATCGTTACGAAACGAGTCAGAACTCTATGGTGCCATGCCTACAATCTTCTTGAACGATCTCTACCATGCCTCAGATATTGACCGAATGCTTCATCGATATGTGGTTGGAGTGGTGCATATAAGTTACGTGCTACTCAAGCGAAAGTGTAGATTATGCCACCAAGCACTACAACTCAATACACGTCGTGGTTGTTGGAAGCATGGAGATCTACACGCGAAGTCGAAATATTCACGAGACTGTATGTGGAGTTGGCAACAGTTACCTCCATCTGATCCTGCGTTCAGCACACGAACATACATGGGCACGACTGTACGATGTATCATCGACGACGGTTCTGGTCAAGCTGAATTGTTTGTGGAGAATGACGTTACGTGGGAGCTATTGACGTGCAACGACGGCCAGCGTAGACGCCTTGAGGATATTTTGAGCCACTACGTCGACGAGTTGAGCTACTTTTCTGGCACTGCCAATGGATCTTTCGGAACCAGTAAAGCTGAGCATGAACAGGAATACTACCAGAATGAATTGCGAGCCTTTGTGTTGAACGCCATCCCGTGTCTGAGATCAGTTGTGGGTGTTTGCCCAGCGGTTCTACAAAGCAAAGGAAAAAGAGGGAACATCTGTGCTCACTTTGGCAAAGACATTCACATCACGACCAAAACAGTGCCACTACCGAAATTAGAGGCCAAACGCGTGGATCGTGTGCATGTCCGAAGTGAATTGCAACGACGTCTCTCACAACTGAGATCTAAAGCGTGAGTCATCAACAAACATGAACGTGTCCCACTCTAGTGATGCAAATCCTTCTGAGAATTTCTTTCGTGTCGATTGGCAAATAGGGGGGAAAACGCTGCTCAAGGAAAACACCTTCCTGTTGCTTTACATGCTTCACATGTCAACATGCACAACTTGGTTATCTGGTGTTTTGACATGAGCGCTCGGAAAATAACTCCTAGTCATCTCGGTTATAAATCGAACGTCAAGTAGAAAACATTCACAACAATCTTATGCAGGTTAACTTGGTTATGGCTGTCAATGTATTGTCAGTTCATGTTGCTTTAGGCTCCAAGTTATTGCTTTTGCGATCACACTTGCAAAAATTCGTCACAAGTAAATCCTTTTGCCGTCTTCTGATTGGCTGATTTCCTTGCAGTGGCAACCTTTTGCCAAAGGGCAAAAAACCCAACGATCAGATCGGAAAGGCCTCAAGACAGCACACTGGTAGACGTACGTCAGTCAATACTCATGGCAATCTCCGACGAGCCCAAGAAGCCTAGTTCTACCCGCTCGAGGAAGACGACACCACGCTCTCGATCCAAGAAGAATGAGAACAAGAAGGCGACGACTCCTCGACGTCGTGCGAGTCCTAGGAATCTCCGAAAGCCACAAGAAGAGCAAGAAAAAAAGCAAAAACAAAAGGATGAACCTCCACCAGTGAAAGAGGAAAAAGAAACGCAACAGAAACAGGAAGTTACACAAAATGCAGAAAAGGAAAACAAGCCAGAAGAAACGGCAACAAAAGAGGATACAACAGAGTTGCCACCTGCACAAGATACGCAACTCAGAAGAATTTATTTACAGAGAATGTGGGAAAAATGTTCCCAGTTGTCGAGTTGTTGCCATACTGACAGTTTTTTTTCATTTGTGTAGATATCGTCAATTGCAAAGTATGCACCCATCCCAAAACGACACCATGTTGCGCGAGTTTGCCACGAATGTGGAGATGGAAACGTGTCAAAAGTCCACGACGCGGGTACTTTTCAGCTTGGTGGACAGTTTTTTTCTTTTGTCGAATGAGTTGATTGACTGTATGGTTGTCATTTGCTCTCTCCATCGTGTAGAATCAATACATCGCAGCAATGGACCAAGAGATTCACAAACTCATGCAGTTTGAAATGGACCAGGCAAATGCATTCGGGTACACAAATGGCATGCAAACTTTTGACAATATGCAAAGTGCACAACCCTCTGTAGCAACTGAAATGCAAGGTGGGTATTCTCCAAACCAAATCTCGCAATCGAGAAATTATGAATACGCACAAGCACTTGCAAAGGCACAGGAACAGGAACAAGCAAATGGCATGAACAGATCTACGTCGTTTACTACATCACGTCAGTCTGGAAATGGAGAAACTTCGTTCCAATCACTCATGGGCAACCAGAATCAGGGATATGGGATGCACAAACCACAAAACACGCCAAATCGAGTCATGAACATGCAGAATCTTCAGCAAATGGGGACTCAATATTATCCAACTTGTTCAATGATGCCCCCAACAAGTCAAAGTGTTCGATTCAGAGTAACGTTGGTGAGATGGTGGGTCAAGGAGTCTCGCGAAATGTCTTGGAGGCACAACAGCAACATTTTCAAATGAAATCGCCGTATGGGAATCAATCTGAACCGATGCGGCCTCAGCACCGAGTTTCGAATTTCCAGGAGTTTTCTGCCCAAATCCAACATCTGGAAAAGTCGGTGTTGATTGAGTTGCTGTGGAATCAAAGGAGTGCTTTAGCTCAGTGGCAACGTCAAGCAAAGCAGCTCAAGCTTCAGCTTTCTGCTCAGCAGAATGCTAAAAAACGTGGGAAGTCCCGGATTTCACTCTCCGTACAACTCACCTATGCTTAATGGAGGCAATTCTGTCAGTCCAAGTATTTCCACCGAAGCCGAGATGCATCGCGCTCGAGAACGTAACAACTCGCGGAACATACAGCAAATGCCTCAGTTCTCCTATATACAACAGTCCAACGAAGGCAACTCCGCATGCTCTCAAGCTGGTGGTAACGGTATGAACTGGGGGAAAACGCACAAGTGTATTGGGATAAAGTTCGAGCCTTAAAAGCCGCATACGCCGAGCAGTTGCGTATTGCCAAGGTAGCACTGGCTAACAACTCGGCTCCTCCCAACACGGTGTACAGCGCGAAGGCCCAATCCGTAATGAAAACATTGGTTTGGTGATTGGCATACTGGACGAGCAGCCTACGAACATGCAGCCACGGAAATTGGACGTGTTGACTTCTATCGAGCGCTTCATTCAAATAACTGTGATTCCGATCGTGCGAAAAGTCAGTCGTCTTATATGGCCTCAACATCGCAAGCACCGATGTCTTCGGGGCCATTCTCTGCATCGGTTAACACCAGTGTTGCGATATTCGGCTGGGATGCCGTCTTCTCGGG
>VOQZ01000362.1:0-28940 GCA_008079305.1 Phytophthora palmivora | reverse complement strand
AGTCATTTCTAGGCAGCCTCAACTATTACCACAAGTTCATTGAGACTTCCCAGTAGTGGCTGCAGCCTCTACGAACTGTCAGATGAGCAAGTACGAGCTGGGAGAGGCTTATCTCGAGCCAAGGAGGCGTTCGACATTCTGAAGCAGAAGATTGTGTTTACGCCACTGCTCAGACATCCGGATCGGACCAAGCCTTTTGTCATCATTCCTCATGCCAATCAGTGGGCAGCCTGTGCTGTTCTAGGACAAGAGCATGATGGTATCATCCAAACAGTTCGGTTCACGGGGCGCGTCCTGAATGACGCAGAACTCCGCTATCACATTGCCGAGAAAGAAGTATTAGCGGTGATTCGAGTTCTCCATGTGTTCAAGACCCTGATCGAGGGATGTCCTCTCGTGGTTTATACCAGACACTCGGTGCTGAAGTGGGTAATCAAGTCTAAGACTGCCGATGGACACTTTGGTTCCTTGGGGCGTTGCCTTGTCGCAGTATGACCTCGAGATCCGAAGGTTCAACGGGATGAAGACGACTTGCCGCCATCCTGGGTGCAGGTATCACACCGAGAGAGCACCTGGACAAGATTGCGGGAAGCACTCATTCCGGCCAAGGGCGTGTCAAGGCACCCCCCGTGATCAGTATCGAGATGCTTGAAGCAAATTACACTGGAGTGGTCCTGAGTTTCGATGGAGCTGCGAAGACGTCGACGAGGATTGGTAGCTGTGGTTGCGTGCTGTGGCAACTTCCCGAGTGGAAGGTTCTGACGCCCGAGGTTACATTCTGGATGGCGTTACGGTGAACGATGCGGAATATTTCGGACTGTTACGCGGCTTAGCCATGGCTCGCGATCGAGGAATCCAGGATCTAGTGGTCGTGGGAGATTCGAGAATCGTCATACAACAAGTCCAAGGTTTGATCAACTGCAATCAACCCAACCTTCAAAGGAGATTAGCTGAATGTGAAGTGTTGAAGAAGAGGTTCAACAGTGTGCGCCTGGTTCACGTTAAAAGAGAATTCAACCAGGCTGCTGACTATCTGACCTCCAAAACACTAGCACTGGGTAAATCCTGGGTGGTTGAGGAAGATGCGAGAAGAGAACACCTGGAAGTTGTGTCGAGAATTCAAGAGCAGCTTATGAAGACGTCTGATGAAGAAATGAAGTCGATTCGGAAATGCCTAAAACAGCCGAAATGTCGTGACCATGGGAGTCTCAGGAGACGTCACCCTTTGCGGTCCTGAGTGTGAGCCCCTTCCCTCAGCTGCTCGAGTACTGGCGGCGTTTACCCGATCCAGAGCTCGCACGAGGGAGAGAGAGTCCGCTTCACCCATGGGACCCCTTGAGTATCAAGCTGAACGATGGAGACGGATCAAGGTGCATCAGGAAGGAGACCAGTATCTCTCAGATATCATCGCCTTCCTGAAAGACGATCTAGAACGTTTCTCACCAAAGCGTCTCAAGAAGATTGCGAAGGTGGCAGATTTGTTCGCTTTGGATGTTCGAGGAGTATTATACCGACTTGCACGGTCAACCCGAGGCCGACCGCGCGACGCCGAAGACGAGCTCAGGCTAGTGGTCCCGGAATCACTCCGAGAAGACATGCTCCATTATGCGCATGAAGACTTTCAGGGAGGACATCAAGGATCACCCGTACTCACGGAGATGCGTCGGAGTTCTACTGGCCCGGGATGTATGCTGACGTGGAACGATTTGTGAAGGAATGCGTGGATTGTGCTAGCGGCAAGGGGTCACCCCCGAATGCCGGTCCTTCACCAGGCAACATTGAGCCTACACGACCTTTCGAGGGCCGTCTCTATGGATTTCGTGACTCATTTACCAGAGTCAGTCCGAGGGAATACGTTTCTGTTGCTATTCCAAGACATGTTCTCCGGATATGTGATGTGCAAACCAATGGCGTCGACAACGCTCAAGATGTCGCTGAAGCATATGAAGAATCCGTCTTTCGGAGATTCGGAGCTTCCTCGGTGATTCGGCATGATCAAGATCCTCGCTTTATGAGCGAGGTCTTTGCAAGATTCCGAGATCTCATAGGGAGCAAGCAGAGAGCAACTCTCGCATACCGACCCCAGGCGAATGGGCAGCAAGAAACGTTCGGTGCAGACAGTCATTCGGAGTGTCAAGGCGTATGTTGCGGAGGCAGATCAGTCAGATTGGGATGAACACGCCGAGAGGCTGATGTTCGCCCTGAACACATCATTCGATGCAACCCGCCTGGACACACCGTTCTACCTCGTACACGGATGGGATGCCAAGGAACGGTGTCCGCCATGCTGGGACCCAGACCTTCAACTCTCCCCGAGCGAACGGCTTACGAGTGGCGGCGGAAGTTCCAGAGAGACTACAGCTACGCACTTGCGTGTGCAGAGGAACTTCAGCGCGAAAGGCAAAACGTGCGCGTTCCGAAGAACAGACTAGGAAGTGGCGTGAGCTATCTGATCGTAAAAGCTGGTTTCGAGAAGGGAGATGCTGTTTGGTTGTATATTCCAAAGGTGCAACCTGGATTGAGCCGGAAACTGGCACACTTGTGGCACGGACCGTTCCGGATTGAAGATGTTCGAGATGACTTTCGAGTAAAGCTGAAGGTTGAAGACTCAGGATATCGAGTGAACCCTTGGGTACACATCAGCCGACTTAAGCCAAGGGCCATCTTCCCTAGAAGGCCCAAAGTTGAAGTCGAAGTTGAAGACGACGATGATTTTGACGCGGCATTACTACCTGAAGACAGTTGGGAGCCAGACAATGCGAACGACGAGTACGAAGTGGAGAGCATTCAGGATGTGCGATGGGTTAAACGAACCCGAACGTCCAAGCGATCCCGAGAATATCTTGTCAAGTGGAAGGGCTATGCCGATCCTGAGTGGATGCCAGTGTCTCAGCTGAGTTGTGGGGCGTTACTGTACGAGTTCAACAAGGGAGTGAGAGCCAAGGCGAGGTTCCAAGCTATGCAAGCTGGGGACGATCACCCGCGGGCTTAGGCACCTAATGGAATGCAACCAGAACGACTCAGATCGCCGCCGTGTGAAGTGAAAGAATTGTTTTGAAACTGTTGATGAAGTGAAGGTGAATTTCGGGATGCCATGATGAGATGATATCTGAATGTGGATTTTGGTTCCTGAATCTATGAAGTATGAATTGACTATGATGATGATGATGAAAGAAAGCAAACAGAAAGTTACGTTTCGAAATGGATTAGCTGTGGTGTTAAGATGCAACATGCAGACGACTCGGGTTGGGAGCGTTGTGGCGACCTTGAAAATCAGTCGAAATCAGCCAACGTGACCAGGTGACGCTTGCGGTGCTCCACTGGGAGTAACTTGTCGCGAGTCGCTTGAGGAAGGTCCTTGACGCGATCCGCGTCGGACTGACATGTGTTCCACTGCACGCGGCTGGGTTCTCGCTGATCCAGAAGCTTCGCCTGTTCTTCCAAAGAGTGAGGAGTTCCAGTGATGGTCTTGTAGGATGAGTCCATAAGGATCCAGTGACAGCACTTCGAGGGATAAGTCCACACTCCAGGTTCCTCCAGGAGTGACTCTCTCATGCCTTTGTCCACCCACTTGTTGATCAGTCGCTTGTATGACTTCTTGACTTGGTCGCATTCGGTTTTCCGCTCCTTAGCGAGATTGCTGGAGTAGTCGTCCAAGTTCTGATCTATGAAGATCCAATGACCGATCCACCAGAAAGCACGACGGTGATCCGACATGAACTCCACAATCTCATCCAGAGCGTCACGTGAGACCTTCGAGAGTTGTGTCCGAGTGTGCAAAGCGAGATACTTGGAGCGTTCCTGAAACATCTTGTCCCAGGGCTTTGTCTCCCAGAACACCATGAAGTCGGCTGGTTTCCAACGGAGTCGGTTTTGTTCAGCCTCAGCGGGCTTGGAGAGATTGGGGCATAGTCCGGAAATCCATACGATTGCTCCAAAGCGTTCGTAGTTCCAGGGGCGAATTTCACTAAGATGCCATAGTGTCTCCACGAATTCACTCCAGGGCGAGGAGTCTCAATCAGTCGACGTTCCATGGGGAGAAGCTCCTTGTAATCCTTCCGAGCGAGCTGTGACTGCTTGCGCTCTTGTGCCGGACGTGATTTTCGGGAAGACGAAGCCGCTGTGACCTTAGAAGACGAATCTTCGTTGTCCTTGAGCTCAGCACTTGTATCTGGCTCCGAAGCAGACGTGTCCACACTCGAGCGACGCTTGGCCTCCCTAGGAGGTGTTGTACGGCGTGGCGAAACAGGATTCACTTTCTTTGGAGTGAAGGGTGCATCACGAGAGTCGTCTTCATTGTCATCTCCGTCACTTTCGAAGAGAGCTTTGTGGATCTCTTCGTCGTCCATGTGAACTTGCTTGGACAATGGTGGCCAACGAGAAGGGATGTTTCCCGTTTCCAAGTCCGCTTCCAGACGAGATTCAGCATTCTTATAACACCAGCTCGGGACGAACTTAGTCCAGGGAGTGTCATCCAAGCGTTTCCAGTACATCATCCGAGACAGCATCACGGAAAGCATCCTGGAAGGAATCCGAGAATGTATCGCTTGACCACTCCGAATTAAGTCCTCCGCCTGATCCAGTGTTAACCCAGAACGCATGAGAACTTGGACGTCTGTGCGCAGTTTATCCCAAACTATGGGACCATCCAGAGATGCACACACCGCACTCACGTCCAGGAGTGGCGAAGCGACGGTATCCAAAGCTGGTTCACCATTCGGAGTGTAAGACGTGGGGCGCCACTGAATGCTCTGAAGATCAGAAGCAACTGCTGAATGACCCGAAGACTTGGTGTTCTCGAAAAGTGACGACGACAGTGGACTTGGAGGATCCTCAGAAAAGTCAACGGGATCATCTTTCGAGCCTGAACGAGGTCTCGAGTCTCCAAGATCTTGTTTTTCCTCGGAGTCGTCGTTCTCATCCGCGAACACATACGGCTCGGGCCGTAAGGTGGGATCATCCAAAGTGTTGACGAAAATTTGAGTCTTCCAGGCCTCAGGAGGATCCTGGTGATCACGGAACTTCTCCAAAAGTGCTTTCAGGCGAGGCCAGTTGCCATCTACCCGAGTGTCATGACGATGGAGGAAATTCATTAGCTTGGGCGGATCCAAGGTTGACGCCTTCAGGCGATTCTCCAAATCGTGAATGACCTTCTGCAGTTCGTCATTGTCGCTCTCCAGACGCGTGATGCGTGTTTGGAGTGCACGTTCTTGACGCTCATGTTCCTGAGCCTCGCGTTTGTAATCGCGACTGTGTTTTTCCAACTCAGAGATGATATAACCCTTGGCGAGCTCAGCCTCTTGGTGCCAATACTTTTGGAGTAGCGAGTAGTCCGCACGAACTTGGCGGACCTCTTCGAAATCCTTCAAAGCACGCCGAGTTGCTTGAGAGCTCGAACGCTGGGTAGAAGCCTCCAAAGTGCGATACTTGTCCAGGAGACGTTTCATAAGAGTTGTCATCCCGAATACTTTACGAGCCAGATCTTGAGTGCCATAGTGACGCAGAAGAGAAGCCGTCTCCCGCTTGGTTGAGATGCTCTTCAGCGCCAAGAGGAACTCATAAGAGTCAGGTTCCAACGTATCCGCTAGAGGAGTCAGTATTTCGCGACGGATGTCGGCATCCGGACTCAATAGCTTGGCGAGGAACTGTACGTCCTCTTCCGAAAGTGATTCCACCCCCAGAAGGCACTCGACTCCACCATAGCCACCACGGAGAAGACTCCCGTTGGACAGGTCTGCAGTTGTCGCTGGAACTCCCACGAACATCGTGTTCGGACTAGGAAGATGAGAGGGAGGCGCAGCAATTCGTGTCGGAGGGACTTGACCTTCCAGTGCGGGGCGTGCCTTGACCGCAGCGTCTGCCAGAGCATCCAACTTGTCCATGTCGTCTTTCTCAAAGACCTTAGCCAACAACGGCCGAAGTGCGCGTTGGATTAGGTCCTGAGCCTTGTCCGCCACTGGTGGAGCACCCGTGGACGTCGGAGCCACGTCAAGAGGCGAGTTGCCATCGGAAGCAGTCGCCGTGCTTGAACCTGAGCGATCCTTGCTCGAGCTCCGCTTTTTCTTGTTGCCGGAGCGCTCTTTGGAGCCGCTCCTGCTCCTTTTTCCTGTGGATTTTGCCGCGCTAGAGCTACGGCTCTTCGGCGCCTTCGCCTGCTTGCGTTCCAGGACTTGTGGTGTTTCCACCGCCTCTTGGGAAGTCTCTTGAGCCGTCTCACCGCGCTTGTCAGCCGAGGACTCCAAGCCAGAGCCGGAAGTTGCACCACGGTCGCTCTCAGTAGGGCCTGCATCCTGAGCACCCGCCTTTTCAAGCTGGGCACCAGGGAGTGGCGCTGACGCTGAGGGAGGCGAACCGCTAGTTGGTGCCCGGTCTCCGGAGTTGCTTGGTGTCTCGCTCATCAGTTGCTTGATCGTTGGAAGTTCTCGTTGTGAGTGGAATCTTGGTTGCCACTCTGAATTGGGTACGACAGTTGGATAGTAGACGGGGCGCAGAAAAGACCCGATCTGGGGTAATCGCCTAACGGTTTTGCAATTCGGGATGTCTGGTCGCCCGGGATAGCTGCGTTCGTTTGGTCGGCTCATGTTCTGTCACTTCGATGGTAACTTCCTCAGTGAAAGACCGTGTATCCGAGGGGCGGTTGTGACGATGTGCCTCTGAATTTTCTAGGCACACCCGCAGCTGCCCAGCCGGGACAACCCGCACACTGATTCGGACAGGAGATGATGGTTTTCGAGATGGGTATTGAATGGGACTCCTGGGCGACTTGATGGTTTGGACTTTGGGGATGCAGATGTTCGGTTACGGAGAGGCTCACAGGTTGGAAGCGTACGCCCTGAATGGGTACCACATTCAGGAGGCATTACCGACGCTCAGTCCGACCGCCGACTCCTTGACGGCAGGTATCCACGAGAAGGAAGCAAGTGCCCTCGGAGAACGTATCCCGAGGAGCAGCCTACCTTGACGGAGCCGAACATTACCCAAGAACACCCTGAAACTCCAAGGTTTCCACAATTACGACCCTACCTATACATGTAAACCCCAAGACTGTCTCCCTCATCCTGAAAGTTCGATCGCCTACCGGATATGAAGATTCCATCCGAAGTTATGCCGTGTACCCCGAATGTACATCCCGAATGACAATACATCCTGAATGATCAAGCGACTGTCGAAGAACAAGATCGAAGCCCAAGCTGCTGAAGATAAGTTCAGTCCAGAAGTCAGTTTACTGACATTCAAGCGGAGTCAAGACAGTACGACCCAAGAGTATCGCAATCAGATGATTACACCGTGCAAGAACAAGACTAGTGCTGCCTATCTCAGAAGAGCCGAGACATCTTTGATGAGTGTATGCAGATCCAAGTTCGACGTGACATTCCAAGTATAATGAGACCAAGTCTACCCGAGTGTGACCTCACGAAGTAAAGGAAGACCGCCAAAGAAGTACCAAGACTACCAAGATTGAAGAAGAATTTAGAATGCCAAAGAGGTAGAAGATAATTTTAAACAGAGTTTGTTTTGCGTTGAGAAGCACAAGTGTCTTCGAGTTCGCTTCATATTGGGAAGCCTAAGTATCTTCGTCGCACAGGCAACCTAGGGAGGTCGCCGTACTTTTTAACACATCTCGTCAAGGAAGGACTACCTGGAGGACCGCTCACATTAGGAGGGCCCCAGAGTGAGGACGACCAAGGCCGCGCTAACTACGCGAAAACTCTCAACACGTTCAAGTCGAATTAACTTGGGGACCAGTGGGCTTGAACACTCGGAGTGATCCAGTTATTTTATTTGCTAAGTTGCTAGTGGACACTCCGAGTGCCCCTTGCATTTCATATTCATTTCCCTGCGATCTTAGGAGGTTTGGTAGTGATCACCCCTAGGATTTGACTGTTGATTACTGTGTGTTTAGGAAAGACATTCTATTGTTTCCCTCGAGCATTTCGAGGGTGGTGCGCGTAGGGCATCCCGAAATTTACCTGTATTCGGGCGTGCTAACTAACTGACAGGCTGCATATTGTATATTCAAACTCTGTTTTATTTTAGGTTATCTTTTGGGAAGAAGGTCTTTACTCGTGATCTCTCAACCCACATTCAGGACCCCCAGGATACGTATAACCTGGAAGTTCTTACATTTTCTGTGTGTCTATCTTAGGAATACAAAATACCCGGTGAAACCCGGTCCGCCGAATTAATCGACCCTATAGGGATTGCGCAAGGTCACACGCCAACCTGGATCGAATCTAGTACTTGATCCAGGACCTGTACTACCCGAAAAGTCGGTTCTTCTCTAAGGACCACCCCCCACTCTTCGGGCGCGCTATACTTTGGGCGGTCAAGTGTTCACCCACTTCGCCACACATTGCTCTTCGACCGGCCGTGCCGGTGGAGTCTCAGACTCCGAGTGTGGTACTTGGTTATCCACACGGGAGGTGCTCAACGGCATCTCCGCACTCGTACTGGTCTTCTTGACCCCGCGTGGAACTCTGTTACCCACGCTAGAGACGCCTGCTGCGCTCTCAATCTTCTTCTCGGTCTCTTCGACCTCGTGTGGAACTATGTTACCCACACCGGAGACGCCCTCAGCATCCTCCCCAGCAGCCTCAGCTGCTTGCGGACCTATGTTACCCGCTTGCGGAACTACGTTACCCGCCTGTGGACCTATGTTACCCACTTGTGGACCTATGTTACCCGCCTGGTCAGTGCCGTCCGGCACTGCCACAGTCGAAGCCCATACGGCGCGACGACTCTCAGCGTTGGGACTTGCCGTCGCGGCAATCCCACACGCTTGGCAATGAGCCTTGGTCTCACGACCGGTTGCGAGGCTCATCGCAACATCTTCACTGGAGCCAGTGACTCCCAGTACTTCTTCGGGCGCATAAGCGCCTTGGCGACCATCCCTGGCGCCCCAGTCCCGGACAGAGGTGGGAACATTACTCACCAAAGCTCTGTCGGAGACTGCAGGCCGGCTAGCCCCAATGGCTTTGCCGCGCCAATCGATCCAGGGCTCGTGCTTTTCGAGCCACGGCATGCCCAGGATCAAGTCGTACTTGTCCATGTCTAGGACAAGGAACGACTCCGTGCTGTCAAAGTCCTCAAACTTTACAGCCAGGTCCATACGGACCCCAGGTACGTTAACCACTGTACCATCGGCCAGTCTCACCGAGACCTGGCCCCTGCCTTTGCTTTCTCTCAAAGCATCGGCATACTTGTCGCCATTCCGCGCGACCGTCTGGCGTCGAGCAAAGTTCGTCGACGCCCCAGAGTCAATCAGGACTCTAAAGGGATCTCCATATCCCCGTACGCTCGCGTGTACCACGAGCAGTCCGCCGCTGCTCTTTCTCGTCTCGAGAGCACCCAGGCTCTCAGGGGCTAAGCCTCCATGGCGTGCGCCGTCCGCACTCCTACCATGGGGACTTAGATCTTCCCCAGTAGGGCGCCCCGCCCCTACTGGTGACCCCAGTTCCCCTGGCTCTTGGGTCGCGGCTTCTGCCACGGGCCCCTCGAGCCTCTAGGTTTGGAAGGGAACTTCCTTTGCCCTCCCGCAGGGCAGGCACGTTGCATGTGCCCGAGCTTCCCACATCCGTAGCAACGGATGGAGCTCTGTACGGCCGTACCCAGTTCCATGGGTACCGGCCCGGTGCTGGCTCCAGCTGCTGGAGCTCCTTGCACTGCGCCTGATGACGCATTGTGGCCTTGCCACACCGACGTAGGAGTACGAGCCTGTCGGTGGCTGTACTCCTCTTGGAGGGCGATCTGTATCGCTTCCTCCATAGTGTTCGCATGCACGCGGAACAACTGTGTGCGGGATGGGCCCACCTTCAGGCCATCCATGAACACTGTCACCTTGATGTGTTCAGGTAGGGGGTTCCCCACCAGAGATGCAGCGAGCACTCGCATCTCTTGGATGTACTCGTGCAGCTCACGCTTCCCTTGTTTACAGGCAAGGAAGCGCGAGCGCTGGCGATACTCGTAGTTCGCCGGAAGGAAGGCGGCTCTAAGCTGTTGACACAGCTGAGCCCAGGTTGTGAAACAACCCGGCGTTGTCGCTTCGCGCGTGTACGCCCAGGTCTTCGCCCGACCTCCTAGGTTGGACAGGGCGAAAGCGACCCGAAGTCGCTCGGTCAAGATTAGAGCCGCGTCCATCGCGAGCTCGACCTCTCGGACCCAGAAGTGGAGGTTCTCCCCCTCCTTTCCCTCATAAGGATTAACCTTAAGCCTCAACGGCTTAGGTTGGGCTGGCTTCATCTCAGCCACGGGGGTCTGCAACCCCTGTACGTGAGCGATTAGCCCTCTTTCGTACGTGTCGAACGCCTCGATGCGTTCGACCTGCTCGGCCGGCGTAGCAGCCGCCAAGCTTCGGAGGGCATCTCCTCCAAAGATGCCCACCATCTTCCGGACCGACTCAAACTGAGAGTCGGTCAAATGAGGGAACTCCCCTCTATCCATCCTGGCTTACCTTGTAGGAGCCACAGAGGATTCAGGTAGTCAATCTACCCGCGTAGGCGTGGATTGACTACAAGTGCTACCAAGTGTGACGGGGTCACACGAGCACCTTGCGTGAGGAAGCGTGCTATTAAGAGTATACAAACTCTAAGTGAACGGCAGTTCACTAGTCCCTGGTCTGGGGGGACTTAATAGCCAGTTTAGAGTAGATTTTAGACTGATTTATTTATAGTTAATTAGGTTCATTTGGCCTGTAATACAAACTCCTAATTAACTATACTTTATCCTAATTATGCATATAAAAGGTAGGTTAATTACTATTGGTTGGCCCTCAGCCACCTCAACCTACGTGGCAGTAGTGTGGCCCACACCACAGTGTGGCTCACACAACTCCATCAGAGTATTAAAACAAATACTCACAGAAGTATATCAACTTCTAAAGGCGGTACCCTTTCTGGGGTACCCCTTTCATGTAACCCCGTTACAATCGACGAGTCGCGCTCCAGGCCAGCGGAAGGGAAGGACGCGGACGACAGGATCAGGAAAGGCACCCAAGCAGTACAAGCGTGTCGCTGTGTCCTATCGTCACAAGCTTGACGTGATTGAATTCTATGATGCCATCGTAACAAAGGACAAAAAGAAAACCTGTGTTGAGCACTTTATCCAACCCTCTCGTCAGACCAACTTAAACAAAATAGCGACAGGTTTATAACTGGTTAAGACAGAGAGATCTTATTATTGAAAAATGTGAAACTGGATGTGGATCCCTTTGTAAGGATCGCTCGAGTGGAATGTCGGCGACACTATCACCAGCGTTTGAAGAACAACTAGTTATTTGGATAACTTCCCTGAGAAAGGACGGTGTACCGGTTACGGGAACTATGGTTCGAATTCGCGCTAAGCAGTGTTACGAAAGTGCTGGACTTCCTGTGACCAAGTTCACAGAGTCACAGACTTGGCTGCTCTCCTTTCTTCGCCGGAACAGGCTTTCCATTCGGCGTCGTACGCGCCAAAGCCAGAACAATCCAGAAGGCGCAGCGGTACAAGCTGAAAAATTTGGTAGAGCTGTACGAGATAAAATGGTGGAATTACGTGTAGATCAGGTTTATAACGCTGATCAAACTGGTAAGATATGTTATTTAATTAGGGAATTGTTTTTATAAATATGCTAACATTCAAAATTCTATGTTGACAGCGATAAATTTACCTACTAGAACAGTTGCTGCAACAGGATCGAAAACTATTTGGACGAAAAGTGCTGGGAAAGATAAAGATCGTGTGACTTTGATGGTACTGGGTGATAGTATCGGGAACAAATACGATCCGTTTATGGTTTTTAAAACCAAATCATCAACGTTTGAAGAGCGATCCAGGGAGAATAATGCATTCCAGCATGGTATTGGCGATGCTCTTTGGCGCGAGCTCCGTGGGGAGCAAGGCAGCGTACAAGTTTATGGGAATAGTGCGGGTTGGTGGAACAGCGAATTGACTATTCAATTTTTGATTTACCACTTTTCCAACAGGAGTAATATGGAAGAACCTATATTACGTCTGCTTGATGAATTTTCGGGTATTGGCGAACTGATGTATTAATTTTTGCGCGTCTTTTAAACATGGAACTGATGGCGATACCGGCAGGGTACACGCATGTCAACCTGCCAATATTTCATGGAATAAGCCACTCAAGGACATGCTGCGAAAGAACTGGGCAGAATACATGTTGCAGCAGTTACGAAATAGCAGAAGCTCCGTCCCGTTTAAGCTTAAAGCTCCTACCAGGCACGAGTTTATAGGATGGACAAAAGCTGCTTGGAAGTCTCTGTCAATCACAGTGGTTCTGACTGGTTTCAGTAAAGCGCAGATCATTCCGAAGTCCTCACATTCTAGTCAGCTAAATGAAAATGATCATAGGTTGCTCAATATCGAGCCTGACTAGGAATTGTTCAATACACTCCTCGATCAAATTTCAGTGGTACGTCACGTAGTGGACCCAAGCAGGGATATTGACACGTCAGCGTCCAATAGACTAGAAAGTAGTGGTTAGATAACACACTAGCAGATACGTATAATATATAACACCATAATGATATGCGTGTCAATCAAGGTGCTCGTGTGACCCCGTCACAACAGACCCCGTCACAATGGAGGTCCGAGAAGAGGACAGCCGATGAGACGGGGTCACAACGAGCACCTTGCTTGAGGAAGCGTGCTATTAAGAGTATACAAACTCTAAGTGAACGGCAGTTCACTAGTCCCTGGTCTGAGGGGACTTAATAGCCAGTTTAGAGTAGATTTTAGACTGATGTATTTATAGTTAATTAGGTCATTTGGCCTGTAATACAAATTACTAATTAACTATAGTTTAACCTAATTATACATATAAAAGTTAGGTCAAATACTGTTGGTTGGCCCTCAGCCACCTCAACCTACGTGGCAGTAGTGTGGTCCACACCATAGTGTGGTCCACACCACTCCATCAGAGTATTAAAACAAATACTCACAGAAGTATATCAACTTCTAAAGGCGGTACCCTTTCTAGGGTACCCCTTCATGTAACCCCGTTACATCCTCCCCCACTTAGGTTGGAAATACCCCCAACCAATGAGGAGCTAGGAAGAGAGCGCCGCTCTCTTTCCTGTCCTTGTCGATACCCATCGACGAGCCACCGTTGTGGCTTGGAGGCTTTCATTCAGCCTTTCGCGCTTTCGCCAGCACCAGAGGTTCCCACGTCAACCTCCTGACATGATGCTATTTCCGATTTTCGAGCGACAGGTGGATATTACGTTGCGATGTGATTGGTTATAATATGGGTTATGAGAGAGGGGGAGCCTGGGACACGGCTGCACCCGTGCGACATCTGTGGAAGATTTTAGATGAACCTTCGCCTGACTGTAAAGGGGCCCAATGGACCAGAAGTGTACTTCAGAGTGTGCACAACTCTGAAGGTCAAATGCACTCTGTCTGGTCACCGGACTTTCCCCGACGATGAGTGCCTAATTCCTGGCGGAAAGTCTCTCAGTATCTCTGAGAGACCTCATCCCGTTACCGTCCAGCGCGACGATGATGGTTCAAGGATCTACACTACTTACCCGCAGAGACCAAGTATCGCGCGCCGGACGCCGCGCACCCGCGCAACCCTCAAGAACTTCGCGTACGTTGAAGCATTGGTGCTACGCACTATGATATTCCGTTCAAGACTCTGGTATTCCACACTCTATGACCAAGACTCTGAAAACCAAAGTGGTTTCAGACTCTGGAAACCCGGATACCAGACTCGGAAATCAACGAAGATTCAAGACCATACTGAAACCAAGTGAACCCAAGTTCAGGTCACGCAATCAAGTGATGACTGCCCTGCACATCCCCCGTGATGACGTCTCTACCTGTCAGCCCATCGAGATCGGTTATACTGACTGCATATTGAAACCAAGTCAAGATACCTGATACATACAAGAACCAAGTGTACCTGAGATTTGAAGACTGAATGCATGAAGAACGCCAAGGATGACAAGAAGAAGAGAGTTACCAGAGATATATGAGAGTTATGAGAAAGATAAAACGATAAACAGAGTTCAATTTGCTTGCTACTACACAAGTCCGCTTGAGAGGTATCCAAGCCACTGCGTCGTGGACGTACGCCGTGTGATCTCCACCAAATTCAGTCCCCTTAGGTGGAGATCAGGTAACGTAGAGACCTGAGAGGACCCGCCTATTCCATATCCTAGTTGGGTCGTTTGTTTTGTCTCTAGCGGTAGCCCATTTCATATTGCTCGTTTGGACAGGCTCTGGAAACTAGACAGTCGTTTCCAGGGTGCAAGGTAGACTGTTATATATAGCTGATTGTATTGGTTTATATTTTTCCTCTATAGTAGAGGGTGGTGCGCGAACGTAACAGGGATACCAGACAGACCAGGTGTCTGGTAACGAGTCCCTAGTTGACCTGGAGTATTAGCCCACCGTTCAAGGGCCCAGAAAGAATAAGAACGGCTGTATATATTTGTATATTCTTGAACTCTGTATATTTGTTGTTTATCTCTGAGAGTCAAGTATCTCGGTTCTGGATTTGTGATATTCAGACACCGATATCAGACTCTCTCTGGTATTAACCTTTTTCCGACCACCAACTTTCTGGTAACCTACTTGGTTTTCAGAAACTCCGACTCCCGAACGCTCCTGGAAGGACTTCTTGAACCCCGACACCAGACTCCAGGGGAACACAATTTCTCTTCACTTTGAACTCTAGACTCCGGCGAGGGTCATATTCCCAAGACAACGAACCCACAGGGATACCACAAGGTACCACACGCCCACCTACGTTGTACGGCTCTGAAATCCTTTCAGTAGTCGTAGAACCGGGTTCACTATACGCCACCTGCTCCGCGACCAAAGTTTTCACCGACTTCGCGACAACTGGTGCGCGTGCCCGGATCTTGGTATTGTGATTTAACCGGATTTGAGAGTACAAGAAGAGAAAGTTTCCTGTCAAGCGTCTATATTCAAGATGGCTACACCAGGATCTACGAGAGGAGGACGCCGTGGTCGCGGTCGCAGTGCTCTGACACGTCAGTCCAAGCGTCTCCAAGGATTGCCGCCTGAGGAACAACCAGATTTGGATGCTATCCAGAAGGCGGCACGCGAGAGGAGGAAGGCTGCGCGAGAGAAGAAGGCCGCTGAGAATGTGAACGTCCCAGAACCGGTGGTCGAAGACCAGCCTGCTGCGGAACCAGAAGCTAAGGAGGCACCCGCTGTCTCTGGTGAACAAGGTTCCGAGGAAGGCCCGTCAGAAGTCGAAGCTTCTGGTGACGAGGTGACCACTGCCCGTGAGGGTGGTGATGAGGCGTCTGAGGAAGGCGCCGATATGGTTGAGTCCCCGGAAGTGGTCGATCTGCGTTCAGAGTCGACGACCTCCGGACAGTCCGTGGAAGAGGTGAAGCCAGAACCCGGACTCTCTGAAGATCGTGTTCCGCAGTCTCCGAAGTCTGAAGGTGCACCAATGTCGGATGACACGCTGATCAAGTCCGAAGATTCTCTGAAGACACCGTCTGATGAGTCTGGGAGGGCTGATTCGCTTGATGGAGAACGAGCCTTAAGGTATGTGCGTCGTGAGCTCCGCCGCTGGAAAGACATGGATGTCGGTAGAGTCGTCCCGCCAAGCGTCGAGTATGTATGGCCGACGACGAAGCCCAGTGTAGCCGTCTTCCAGAAAGCCGCTGCAGCGACCGGCGACTACATCAAGTGGCGGTGCTCCTCTGTATTCCCTGAAGACATGTGGATTTCGGAGTTTCACGTGAGACGTCATGGCTTTGGTCGGATTCAAGACCTTTCCTACGTTGAGATTCCAATGAGCACGCTGACGGCACCAGAGTGTGTGGCTGTTCTCCAGACAATGCTGTACGAGGCGGGTTTTGAATTCCAGAACTTGCTCCCGACGTGGTCCCAGACCCAGGCGTCAGCGATCTTTGAGTCTCAGGTACGCAGTGTGGCGACCGAACTTCAGAGTCGTCTCGCCATGGAACTGGTTGAGTGGGCCACTGTGACTGCCAGGTTACAGGTTAACCGACTCTCAGAAGGCATGAAACAAGAAGACACAACAAGTCGAGAAGGAACCGATAGTGTATTACCTGACAAGGATGCTGACCTACAAGGACGACAGCTGATCATGCGCCTCCGGGTGACCGGACTCCGAGTGACGCATAGTTCCAATGGTTCCAGCAGTGATGAGCCGCCGCAGTCCAAGCGCTTACAGCAGAGACCGCCGCGCCCACAAGTCTCGTCAACACCGTCAGCCTTGTCGACGCCGTCGCTGTCTTCATTGCCACAGTACGAGAGTCGTTCTGATAGCACGCGACCAGAGTCTGGACTCCCATGTCTGAAGATCGTAACAGCTCTCGAACTCGAATGACGGATGTGCCGGTTCCCAGTGTTATCGGGACCTCTGATGATCAGTCGTCTGGATTTCAGACCTCGCGTGGAAGCTCTACAGACTCGTCCTTGATGTCTGTGAGTCGAGGGGCGGCGTCACACATGCCGCTGTCCGCAGAGGGTCTGGCGTTGATTGCCCAAGGCGCTGACGTCGGAGGAATGGTCTCCGGAGAAGGTATGGGAATCCAAGTGACTCGAACGTTGTTTCCTGTGAAGTCGGAGCCTGAAGACATCGACATGCTGGAAGAGGAAGCTGAGGTGTCAGATGTAAAGCCTGAAAAACAGGCGTTCGTCCATGAGCCTTCACACGGTTTCAGACAACCAACGCCAGAGATTCCGCCTTCATCTGTTTCCAGCCGAAGTGCAAGCCATCGAAGCCACCGCCAGAGTGTGAAGAGTGAAGACCTTCGGAAAACGCCGTCTCGACGCTTGAGTTCCATCGCGTCGAGTCGCACGAAGTCTGAAGCTCGAAGCTCTCAGAGATCAGGGCCTGCCCAGATCGAACTGAACGTCATGAGGCAACAGCAGGAGTGGCAGAGCCGGATGGAGCAAGCGCAGATGGAGTTCTTGGCCCGAGAACGCTTGGAGTCCATGGAACGTGACCGTCGTCGGGAACAACGCGACTTGGAAGCAAGACGCGAGATCCAGACGCTCACCGACCGCTTGTTGGAGTCTGAAAACGCGAGACTGGAGGCGGAGAGACGTGCTGACGATGCTGAAGAACGGAGAAGTTTGGTATCGGAGAGTAAACCCAGAAGCCGCAGCGTGGCAGAGCTGGAGACGCTGAAATCAGATCTCTGGAGGTCGGAAAGCCAACGTCTGGAATCAGAGTTTGCTGATCGCTGGCGACAGCGAGAAGCCGAAGCCGAAGCCCAACGTGTGCGCGCGACAGACGAGATGAAACGAGACTGGATTTCCCAAATGAAGACCTTACAGCAGCGGATGAAAGATATGGAAGCTGAGCGCGACAGGGAGAAAGAGAGTTCTCAGAACATGCAACGCTTCCAAGCCGGTCAGTTGAGAAACCTTCGAGCAACATTGTCCCAAGTTCAAGAGGCGCGAAGGGTCGGTCACCCTGATTTAGCAACTGCAACCCCGGTGTTAGACACTGAGGACCCTGAAGTTGCAATTAAGTATCCGGTATTCGGATCAGAAATCAGAAGTGAGGTTAGGGTTGAACCCATGTCGCACCCACCGGCTCTCAAGACGGCTCCTCGAGAAGTTGCGACCTTCCAGCAAACTGCCCCTGCGCGAAGCTCGGTGACGAAGCGAGTGAAGGCCGAGAGGAATGGCGCCGCCGCTACGACCACTACAGCAACCCAAGTGACTCGAGTAGCCTCGGTGACGGAAGCCAAGGGGGACACCAGGCGTGCATCGACTCCACGACGAGATCCACCGCGGAAATCAGACGCTAGACGGTCTAATGGAGACCGAGAGGCGCCCCGCCGAGAGAAGCGCCGTGGTGAAGCACCAGACCCTGGTGGAGACTCTGAGGACTCGAGCTCAGAATCCGAAAGCTCGTCTTCAGACGACTCTGAGCTTGGTGAAGTGGTGAACCTGACAGCAGCGACGCAAGCTCAAGCTGGAACTACACTTCTGACGTTGAGGCCGTTCATGAACTCCAACAATCTCGGAGAGTTCGATCCTAGAGCCACACTCAGGGAACGCATCCACTGGTGGGAGCGATTCACGAATATGGCGTCTCAAGGAGGGTGGTCGACCAAGACACGCATTCAGGAGCTCAAGTTGAAGCTTCCGGTATCTGCGCGTGACTGGTTTAACCAACTCCCCAAGAGTGTGTCCCGTGACTGGAAGGAGTTGTCGTCAGAGTTCAAGAAGCGTTACTGTAAGGCGCGGTCATCATATTCAGAGAGATATTTCACAATGGCTATGAAGGACTCTGAGACCCCGCTCGAATTCTTCTATCGACTCAACTCCGCCGCTGGGAAGGCCGACATTGACTTCAGAAAATCGTCCAAGCGTCTTGAGAAGCACGTGCTCCGTTTTATCACGAAGCTCAAGGATGCGCGCCTGAAAACTTCGCTACAAGGTCAGAGATTCCGACATATTTCAGACTTGGAGTATGCTTTACAACAGGATGAAGATGTCTGGCGAACAGGTGACCAAGATATGACCACCACCAAGCCTCGAGACTTCCGAGCAGACAATATTCCACGAGGACCGTTCAAGCCCAAGCGCATGAACCGGACTTATGTCGTGAGAGACCCGGACTCTGAAGATTCTGATGATGATGATCCTGCAAACCATAAGGGATCTTTAAAATCCGATCAGGATGCCAGAGACCAAGCCGGTGATTCCCGACTTCAGAGTGTGACTTCAGAGTCTACCCGTGATGGAGACACTACACAGACTTCTTCGAGTGCCTCGACAGCTCCGCCGAGCGCTGACTGGACGCAGACCCTGACAAATGAGGTGTACCGAGTGATGGGAGACATGGGATGGCGTCCGCCGCCCCATTCCCCGTCTGGATCGTCAGGTCAGGGTTTTCATCAGAGGCGTCCTGAAAATGGCGGTTATTGGAACAAGTTTTGCGAGAAATGTCAACGCCCAGGACACTCAGAAGAAGATTGCTGGAGGGATATCACGTGTGACCGGTGCCAGGAAAAAGGGCATCCAAGTCGAATGTGTCGAACACCCCCCTGTGAAGTGTGTGGAAAATTACATCCCGGAAAACCCTGTGAAGACTTGAAGACTCTGGAAACACTCAAGCAACTCGCCCGTCAAGGCGCACTGAAGGACATGCCAAACCACCTGAGAGAAAGACTTCTGGGTGATGAGGCAGACTCTGGGAAGCCGTTAAACTAATACGCCCGTCGGATGGGGATCCGAAACGCGCCGGGCAAGGCAATACCCCAGAGTTATGTGTTCTAGTGTGTGTAGGACCGGAGCTGAGAAAGGTTCAAGATAAACCCCAACAATGCATGACCACTTTAACCCAGGAATCAGCTGTGCCTTTCAGAAACTCAGGAAATAAGTTACCCGAGATCTCTGAAAACACCGATCCGATACCTGACGACACAGTGTCATTCAGACTGAAGGATGGCGAATGCTACGGCTGGTGGGAGGATAATTACCCTGATCGTTCCAAGCGAGATGTGGTGATGGTGCATGGTGCTGTGAATGATCGCCGGACTAAGATTCTCCTGGATACCGGTGCGACTATAAACATTCTGAGTTACGACTTTGCGCGTAAGCTCGGACTCAGACTCAAGTCGCACAAGCAAACTAAGGTATCAGGGATGGGTGGTGTTCCGACGTACATTGGCGCCAGCGCTGAGATCAAGTTGACACTTGGGCCAAGAGTGGTGTACATTGTGGATGTTTGGGTCGCGAATATTGGTGAAGGAATTGATGTGCTTTTAGGAATGGGCTTTATGTTTGCCGCTGGAGTGAGGATCAGTACTCGCGAAGGTCTGGTGTCGTTACCAGACGAAGTCGTGGTGATGATGTGTAATTGGGAACCTGGTGACCACATTGGTCGTAGCAGGTTTGTCAGACCAAGCGAGGCTGTTCTTCTGAGTCCTGGTGAGGAGTTTATTGTTAGGATTGATTACGGTCCGACGAATCCGCAACGGGAAGTCGTGTGGGCTGGACGTGGTGATCGTTGGGTTACACAGCTGATCTATGCTGCCCGCTCATGGCCTGTGGCAGTTCGTGTGGTGAATATTTCCGATAAGAACACCTGGGTCAACGAGCTCTCTGATGTCGCGAGGATCGTGGAATATGGTTTCTTCCCGAGACATGGGCGTTTCGTGCGTCCAGGTTCCGCTGCATATCGTGATTGGGAGGTACTGATCCTGGAAAGCACTCCGTCACCAGAAACGAAGAAGCGCATGGAACGAGAAGCAAGGCTGGAGGCTCTGATACCGCAACCTCCTTGTGTGGAGCGTCCAGATTACCCATGGCCGACTAAGATACTGCAACGTCCGAGGTTGGATAATGCTCGAGTGCAGTTTGTGAAATCAGACCCGACTCCAGTCACGAAGCGAGTGCGTTTTGCCCTAGATGCATCCACTCAGACAGATGATTGCTGCTGCAGTGGAGTGGCGGATAGCTGGGACGCAAGTGTGGATACCAGAGATTCTGAGATGTCCTCTGAAAGTGTCTCTCCCAGCGACTCTGGTGACGATCGCATCAGTTCTGGTGATGGCTCCTCGGACTCGGAACCAGAGTCTCCTGCAAGTGGTTTTCAGACTTCTCAGTTACCTGCAGATGATCTGGACTTAATGGACGAATCTTGGGATATCCCTATTCAAGGGATGCCCGGAACACCTGTGGAAAAATTACGAGTGGAGTATGAGCGGTGTATGCAAGTCTCGAACGAAGAGTTGGATTTGGAACCGGGTGTTTATATGCGGGAAGGCACGGAGCTCCTTGCCCAGTTGCGCGATCAACTGGTCATGTTACCAGAGATTGAGGAATTGACACCGGAGTGCGATATTGACAGTGCTGATGTTGGAGAACCAGGAAAGACAACACCAGAAATGGAGAAGAAACTACGTGACATTCTGAAATACCACAGAAAGATCTTCCTAGGAGATGGTAATGCAGCGCCCGCACCGGCAAGGGGCGTGGTCTGTGATCTAGATGTAGGAGACGCCAAACCGGTGGCCCAACGTCCAAGGTCCGTTGCCCTCATCTCATGCTGAAGGTGTATGAGCTTCTCAAGAAACTTCTGGAAACTGGTTTGATCGAGTACTCCAATTCGCCGTGGGCATCCCCTATTGTCATTGTTTTGAAGAAGAACGGTGTTGACATACGAATGTGTATCGACTATCGATTGTGAATGGTTTCATCCAGCTATCACATTACCCGTTACCTCTCATTGATGACCTCCTGATTGGGTTCGAGGCCGCGATGTGGTTTATGAGTCTGGATATGGCTAGCGGTTTCTGGGCGATCAGGATGACGGAACGTGCACGATTGATATCCGCATTTATTTGTCCATTTGGACACTTCCAGTGGGTGAGAATGCCTTTCGGCCTGAAGAATGCTCCTCTTGTGTATCAAGCTATGCTGGATAATTGCCTGTGGGGATTTGTGAGATTGTCACCAGAGGAAGAGGCTGAAGTTGACGCAGATGTTCTGGAATTCTTGCAGCTGAAGCCTCAAGACTCTGAAAACCAATCCTCAGACTTTGAAAACCATGCGCTGAAATCGGAAATGTCGGCTCTCACAAGTCAGATGACCGTTTTCCAGAGGAACATTCCGGTTCCAACGTATATGGGTCCAGTCCTGGGGAGAAGTTCGTACATCGATGACATTGCACATGGAGCGCCGACTTGGGACCAACTCTGTGACGATTTAAACGCTCTGCTTTTCAGACTTCGCTACTGGAACATCTCTGTGAGTTTGCCCAAGAGCGAATTTGGGAAGTTATCGATCCCGTATCTCTCCCACGAAATCAGCGCCGAAGGTCTGAGAGCGACGCCCAAGATCGTCAAAGGAGTCGAAGATCTGCCGTTCCCGTCCACGCTAAAGGGAGTTCAGAGTTTCATGGGAAGTCTCAATTACTACAACAAGTTTATTGAAGATTTACCGGTTATCGCTGCCACCTTGTACGAGTTGACGGATGAACAGATCCGCTCTGGGAAGGATCTGACTTGTGCCAAAGAAGCATTTGAGCTCCTGAAACGCAAGATAGTTTCCACCCCACTTCTCAGACACCCGGACCGAACCAGACCATTTGTTATCATCCCACATGCGAACCCTTGGGCTGCCTCGGCAGTTTTAGGGCAGGAGTACGATGGAGTGATTCATCCAGTCCGGTTCACGGGCCGTGTTCTGAATGACGCTGAACTCAGGTATCATATTGCCGAAAAGGAGGTGATTGCGATTCTCAGAGTCTTGGAAAATTTCAGAGCGCTAGTAGAGTCAAGTCCAGTGATTGTGGTGTATACCAGATACTCTGTGCTGAAGTGGTTGCTGACGTCGAATTCCACCGATGGTAGAAACGTGAAGTGGGGTCTGAAGTTGTCGCACTGGGACTTGGAAATTCGCCGGATCCAGCGCGATGAAGACGGACTTCCAGCCATACTCGGCGCAGGCATCACACCCCGAGAACATTTAGACGAGGTCTCTGAAAACCTGATTCCAGCCAAGGGGCGAGTCAAACCGCCAGCTCCTGTCAGTGTGGAAATGCTGGAAGCGGATTATCAGGGTCATGTCCTGAGTTTCGATGGTGCAGCAAAGACGTCTACTCGTCTGGGAAGTTGCGGATGTATACTCTGGAAACTCCCTGGGTGGAATGTTTTGGAAGCCCGAGGATTTCCCCTGAAGGACGTCACTGTGAATGATTCGGAGTATTGTGGTCTGAATTACGGTCTGAGGATGGCGTTGGAACATGGAATACATGAGCTAGTGGTTGTTGGAGACTCACGTATCGCAATACAACAGGCTCAGGGACTGATTAACTGCAACCAACCTAATTTGCAGCGGAGGTTGGCAGAGTTTGAATCTCTGAAAACCAAATTTCAGACCCTGAAATTAGTGCATGTGAAACGCGAGTTCAATCAAGCGGCAGATTACTTAACTTCGAAGACTCTGGCACTTGGGGAAGCTTGGCAGGTACAAGACGCTGACGAGCTCACCATCTACAACTAGTGTCTAAAGTACAAGAGAAATTAATGAAGCCCTGCCCAGCTCCAAATGCAGAAGTTCAGGAGTCCGAAGTACCAGACTCTGAAAACCACGGTGTGACACCAGAGTCTGATGGAATCCCTGGCCCAGAATCCGCACCTTTGCCACGATCAGCTAAAGTATTGATCGCTGTGACCCGTGCCCAAGTTCCGAATAACACTGATCCGCCTGAGGACGACGATGAGCGTGAACCCCTGGGGCCTTTGGAGTTCCAGGCAGAACGTTGGCGGCGAATCAAGGCACATCAGAGCCACGACCCGTATTTGGTTGAGCTCATGAAGTTTCTGAAAGGTGACGTGGGAGATCTACCACGGCCCCGAGTCAGGAAACTAGCAAGGGTCGCTGAGGATTTCATCTTGGATTCCAGAGATGTGCTGTATCGTCTAAGTCGTGCTACCCGAGAGCGGCCTCGAGACAACGTCGATGAACTCAGACTGGTCGTCCCCAGAGATTTGCACTCAGACTTGCTGCATTATGCCCACGAAGACTATCAAGGTGGACATCAGGGAATCAAGAGGACGTTCGAGAAACTGAGTTCAGAGTTCTACTGGTTGGGTATGTACGCCGATGTGGAAAGATTCGTGAAGGAGTGTGTGGACTGCGCTAGCGGCAAGGGGCGACCTCCAAATCCTGGACCGTCACCTGGGAATATTGAACCCAGCAGACCGTTTGAGGTTGTGTCCATGGATTTTGTGACGCATATGCCGAAGTCAGCACGCGGCAACACCTTCCTTCTGCTCTTCCAAGACATGTTTTCAGGGTACGTGATGTGTAAGCCGATGAGTATCACCACGGCTCAAGACGTGGCGGAAGCCTATGAAGAACGTGTTTTCAGAAACTTCGGAGCCAGTTCTCTGATTCGTCATGACCAGGATCCCCGTTTTATGAGTGAGGTGTTCAAGTGTTTCAGGGAACTCCTGGGTAGCAGACAACGAGCTACTCTAGGATACCGACCACAAGCTAACGGCCAACAGGAACGGTCGGTTCAAACTGTGGTGCGCGCGATCAAGGCATATATCTCTGAAGCTGATCAAAGTGATTGGGATGATCATGCCGAGCGTCTGATGTTCGCCCTGAACACGTCGTTCGATGCCACCCGTCTGGAAACGCCTTTTTATTTGGTGCATGGTTGGGATGCTCTCGGAACTGTGTCCGCTATGCTAGGACCCAAGCCGTCGACGACTCAGGAACGAACCGCCTACGAATGGAGAAGGAAGATGCAACGAGACTACAGTTATGCTGTGGCATGTGCCGAAGATCTCCAGAAGAAAGCGAAACGCGACCGGTCTGAAGAACAAACCAGAAAGTGGAACGAGTTATCAGAACGTCTGAAATCAGGTTTTGCTATAGGTGATGCCGTATGGCTTTATATCCCTAAAGTACAAACGGGGTTAAGCCGGAAGCTAGCGCACATGTGGCATGGTCCTTTCAGAATCGATGAGATGTTGGATGACTTCCGCGTACGACTCAAGGTTGAAGATACTGGTTATCGTGTGAATCCCTGGGTGCATGTGAGCCGTCTGAAACCCAGAGCCCTGTTCCCCAGGCGACCAACGATAGAGCTCGAGATTCCAGAAGACGATGACTTTGATGCCGCTTTGCTACCTGAAGATAGTTGGGAACCTGACGCTGAGAATGATGAGTATGAAGTGGAGAAGATTTTGGATACTCGTTGGGGTAAACGTACCAGAACGTCCAAACGTCTCCGTGAATACCTCGTTAAATGGAAAGGTTACGATGAAACTGAGTGGCTACCGTTATCGAAGTTGAATTGTGGCGCATTACTTTACGAGTTCAACCAGAGTGCACGAGCACGAGCTCGTTTCCAGGCAATGCAAGCTGGAGACGATCACCCCAGAGTCTAAACAACTCTGAAAATGCATCTGGAAGTCTGATATCTGAGAGATTGCAGAGACTGACTTTCAGAGAATGAGAGTATGAATGCATGTTCTTCAGAGATTTTATTTCTGGGATTCGTGTGTTCAGACATGTGATCGACTATGTTATTGCTTGTATGAAAACGACGATGTGTATGTGGAGAAAATGAATTTGTGGAGATTACGTGCTGATGAATACGAGATTATGAACGATGAAAGTGGAAGGAGGAGAGGTGAATCAATGACTAAGTGGAGAATATTAGAAGATGGAAAATGGGATGGTTCTACTGAGGCCGAGGTTTACGTCACAAATGCAGACAACTAAGTGGCCTATCAGTATGCAGACTTCCTACGAAATTTTTGGCTGAGGCTGGGGACTTCAGTAGCTGAGGGAGACGGGGTTCTCAGAGCGCTCCGCTGGTGTCAAGATATCCTTCTTGATATCGTCAGGAACATACTGGAGCCATTCTTCGTCCACGCTCACCGTGGCCCATTGCATACGAGCAGGCTCAATGGCATCCAAGTCCCCAGTTGCGTCTCCAGACTCAGACACTTGGGACACCAAGTTCGGTGACTCTGGGGTCTTGCCAGATCCAGGGACACGCCTTGTCAGGAACAGTCCAGATGCCAGGCTCCGAGAGTAACGACTTTGGGAAATCCCTGTTCGCCAAGGCTTTCCGGATGAGGGCGTTGTGTGACGAATTAAAGCAGCTCGACGCATGGCCCGGACTTGTGCAACTCCGCAGACTTGTCATCAGCCTCGACGTCCATAGTGACCCAGTGAGTCCGTTCCCAGAAAGCCTGAGCGTGCTTCTTCATGCTGCGCACGATCTCTTCTACGTCAGCCAGCACCATGGGTTCCAGTTCGTCACGTTTGTGGAAGTAGAACTCAGAGAACCGGTTGTTAAACATGACCTCCCAAGGAGCACGTTTCTTGCGGATCACAGCACAGTAGCGTTCTGAGTCCCAACGTCCCTTGAGAATGGAGCACGAGTGTTTGTGGACCTCATAATCCGGAAACCCAACGTTGACCTGTCGAAGTCTTGGTAGAGCTCACGCGTTGTACTCTGATACCATAGTACAACCAGGAGGAGGCATCACGATCTGGTGTTTCACCACCTGGAGCTCCCTAACTGACAGCGACTTGTAGGGCTTGGACACCAGACTTCGTGATTTCCAGAAGAAACCTTAGACTTCGATCCACTTCCGCTGGTGGATTTCGGATGGGACTTGGGACTGGTGTGGGCAATCACGGACGCACGGCTTCTCTTAGACTTCTGGGTGGGACGATCGGTCCATCGTCAGAGTCGGAGTCGTCTTCAGATTCACGAGGACGCTTGGAGCCAGAACGTGAATGGTCATCAGACTTCTTGTTCTTGGACTTCTTGTTCCCGACTTCTTGACCAGACTTGTCAACTCCAGACTTTCTGCTCTTGGACTTGCCACCCCCAGAGTCGCTGTCGCCAGATACGTCATTCCCAGAGTCGTCGTCATCGTCCTCAGAGTCGACGACACCACTATCTTTGTAGTCAGGATCCTCTTTGGGGTTGTCGATCGACGATTCGACGTCGCTCTCAGGATAATTGACGTGACCATCCAGATCACCCCAAGCAGCGGGCTTGGTACCAGCCGAGATATGACGATCCACCACTTCGTCGGCCATCTGATAGTAGACTTCCGGGACGTATTTGGTCCAAGGGGTGGAATCCAAGTGACGCAGAGAAAATCACACTCACCAGCATCTGGACAAGAACCGGACTGCTGAAGAGACTATGAGCCTCTTTGTCCGACGCCAACCATTCCATGGCCTTGTCATAAGCGACACCAGACAACAAAGCTTGGCGAAGGTCAGGACGGACTTCTTTCCAGACCACATCTCCAGGAAGCTTCTTGTATACTTCAGACTTGGCCACCGTGGTACTTGCATTCGCCGAAAGTACGGAGTCTTCAACAGGCTGGTGTCCAGAGGGACGACGCTTGAGACTCCTGAGGTCTGACGTGAGCGGCCACTTAGGTGATAACGTCTGAGCCGAGATTTCGAGGAGTACACGAGATACCTGGGACTCTTGGACTGTGAATCAGGAATACCAGTATCCGAACGAGTGAGATCCAGAACTCTGGTATTTTTTGCAGCCTCCTCGGCAGCTTGACGAGCTCGCTCTTCAGAAAGGCGTTTCTTGAAATCAGGAACAGGCTTCTTTCGCTCGTCCAGAGCTGTCACGTTGATGATAGTTGTCCAATGATCTGGAACAATAGTGTCCTCCTGATATGACACCAAGAGATCATGTAGGCGATTCCAATTACCCGAGATCTCAGAGTTCTCTTGCAAGAACTCCGAAAACCCCATGGATCCGTCGGCTTGACGTCGGGACGAGACTTCAGGATAGAGACTTGAGCTTGGAGATCGGCGATCTGAGATTTCAGAGCTGCCTTGTCCGCCTTCAGAGCTTCCACTTGATCTTGATAGTGGGCCTTGAGGTCCCGAATCTCTGAAGACATACGCTCCTCCACGACACCAGCGTCTTGCTGAGCAACCTGAAGTTCGTGCTTCCAGTATTGACAGTTCAGCACCCATTCGCGCTTGATCTCTTCACACTCCGACCGAGCCGCCGCAGCATCTATCAGGGCAACACCGTTCTGAGACCGACGCGCTCCCGAAGACGTCGATGGGCTGCAGTCATGAGTTTCAAGTACCAGCCGTCCGAAAGACCCTTTCAGCAAGCCGGGTATGAGAACATGAGACAGCAGAGACGCCAACTCGCGGCGAACTTCCACTGACGAAGCCAGAGCATCCAGAGTGGGCACATTTAGAGTCTGGGCACGAGGTGTTATGGTCTCATGGGGATCGAAGCTTGGGATCACACGCTCCAACTCCTGAAGGTCTTCGTCGGTAAGTGTCTCGTACCCTACGAGCACACAAGGACCGCCATATGCATTCGCAATGTGACGACCCCTCTGGAAGTCTTCAGCTCGCGCTGGTACACTTATCAGGAAGGCACGTCCCTCAGGCTCGATGTTAGGCGCGATGTAATTGTGAGGGGCGTCAGAATCTCCCAATGTAATGACTGGAGCGCTTTCGTCGTCATCAACCGATGGAAGAGTCGGTCGACTTCCTCGGTGACAACAGTCGAGGTGCACCAAAAGCCTGCGTTTGAAAACACCAGGGGCGTCTTCCGAGGATGCAGAGCCTGGATTACGTGGAGTAGCCTTCGTGAAGAGCACCCGAGTTCGCGCTGCCATCAGGGAGGTCCCTGACATGACCTTCGACCTGGAGAGTTCCAGACTTTGTTGTATGGGCTGGGGCGCTTGAGCTGCCACCAGGTAACGTGGCGAGCCGACGTCACCACCCTGCACCGTGCTGACAGTAGCCGTAGCAGGACCTGTGCCTGTGGCGTCGCCTGCCGTGCCACTCGATGAGGCGTTCGTGCTTAAAGACGTGCTTGTTTCCTCCGACATGTGAGTGTGAAAGTGGATTGGAATATGACCGCCCGTTGGGCGAGCCAAGTTCAAATTTCTGAGTCTGAGAGAAGAATCAGACTGGGGAACAGGGCGCCAGAGGCTCTGAAAACCAGGCAAATGACAAAGGGTTGCTGCTACACTACGCTCTAAAAACCGTTCATCAGAATGTCTGATAGACCTGGCCATGATACACAGCTTGGAGAAAGTTCCGCACTGACGGATCGTGACCAGGAGGGGCGGTTGACATGATGCTATTTCCGATTTTCGAGCGACAGGTGGATATTACGTTACGATGTGATTGGTTATAATATGGGTTATGAGAGAGGGGGAGCTGGGACACGGCTGCACCCGTGCGACATCTGTGGAAGATTTAGACGAACCTTCGCCTGACTGTAAAGGGGCCCAATGGACCAGAAGTGTACTTCAGAGTGTGCAAAACTCTGAAGGTCAAATGCACTCTGTCTGGTCACCGGACTTTCCCCGACGATGAGTGCCTAATTCCTGGCGGAAGTCTCTCGAACGTATCTCTGAAGAGACCTCATCCCGTTACCGTCCAGCGCGACGATGATGGTTCAAGGATCTACA